>CM064505.1:12471071-12507386 GCA_032716605.1 Paralithodes platypus | reverse complement strand
GCACCTTTCTGCACCACACCAGCCTCGGCAGTCAATAAAAAGACAGAGCTAAGATTAAAACTTTATTGCATAGTAATGGCTGTTGGTCCACAATTCTATTGCCATCCCCCTAATTAGTCGCCTTGTATGACACACAGTAGGATGTGTGAGGCAGATTTTTTTCCCTCACCATACTCTTCAGGCCTCCTCACCCCCTGAGGTGAGGTCAGGTCAATTAGTCAATACAAAAGGGCAACATATGTACTAGTAGGTTACCGATAACTAGTTATCTTGACAACCTTTGTTATGACATCATCAGGGTAGTAGCTTACAACATTATTATTAACACCAGCAACACAAATAATATGATTTTGAAACTTTAGTCCTTTAAACTAATGTATATAATTAAATAATTATTAAACAACTATATACGGTAGGCTACTGAAAATGTTATGTACTGTACTTATTTTTGTTACCGTACTTATTTTTCATTGAACCTAACCAATTTTTGCAATAATATAAATGGTGATAAACAATTTAGGAACTTGTCTGCATACTGTGCATATTACTGTAAATAGAAAATATATCGATCTTTCATCTGTGATATCCATTAGCATATAGTACCGGTACAAAGCTAAGGTACTTATAGTGTACACCTGCTTTATGTAATTAGTTTTCTTATTATTACGAGTATCTCATTACTGTAAGGTATGGTCAGTTCAGTTTCCACTTGAAATGTAAATGGTAGAATAATGCAATCCCTTCCTCCCAGGTGGTAAGGCCCCCCAGGGGTTAAGGGGGCCTTCATCTAATGGTGGAGGAAAAAAACAATAGGCCTATGCCTCACGCATACTACTGTGTGTCGTACAAGGCGACTAATAGGGGGGATGGCGATAGACTTGTGGATCAACAGCCATTACTAGACAGTAAAGTCTTTATCTTAGCACTGTCTTGGTATGGAACACTGCCGAGGCTGGTGGGGTGCGGATAGGTGCCACAGGGGACTGAGTCTAACCTGAGGGCCGTTTGGCACCACACCTGTGTCGGCAACAGTGTTTGCATGTTGGGGCCGGATTTTATTGTTCTATAGTCCAATTGCCTAATATACAGTAGAGTCTTGTTATGGTGCTGTCTTTTTGTTACCGAATATTAATGTAAATGAACCAATTAGTATTAACAACTCAGAATCCAGCCAGGACACATTCAAAATCAAAGATGAATACAGAGTGTTCACCAACAAAGGGCTCGATCTTATCCACATTAACGCCAGATCAATGTACCATAAATTGTCAGAAATTAACTTGTTAGCTAATAAGGCCAAAGCTTCAATAATTGCAATCACAGAAACCTGGCTGGATTCAAGTATAAACGATGGTGAAATAAACATTCAAGGTTTCAATATGGTTAGGAATGATCGCAATAGGCATGGGGGAGGAGTATGTCTGTATGTAAAAAACAACCTCACACACACAACTAGGACCGACCTCCATGTAGAAAATCACGAAGCTCTGTGCATCGATCTACACCTGCCGAGGACAATACCCATCACAATTGGGGTATGCTTAGGCCACCAAACGACACACAATTCTTGACCAAATTTGAACGAACTTTGTCATCGCTAGACCCTCGGAATGAATCCATTATACTAGGGGATTTTAACCTGTGTTACAAACAACGAAATGATAGGCTTGTACGAGAATATAGGCATATACTGACAATGCACAATCACAAACAACTCATCACAACCCCCACACGTATCTCTGAGAACACTGCCACAATGAGACCACATAAACTGTAACAGAGAGGACAAAATATCCCAATCAGAGGTTATACAGACTGGGATAAGTGATCACTTCGTCACATATTGCACACGAAAAACCACAAAAATAACCCTAGAGAATCACAAGGTTATCAAAACAAGGTCACTCAGAAACTACAATAAAGAAACATTTCTGGAAATTTTATGGAATACAGACTGGTCTCCAGTGTTTGGAAGTACAAACGTTAATGACGCAGGGGTTGGCTTCAGAACCATCATCACAAACATTCTAGACGAAATAGCTCCTCTGAAAGACATACGAATTAAAGCAAGGTCAGACCCATGGTCAACAATGACATACTACACCATCTGGAACACAGAGACAATCTGTTAAAAAGGCTAGCGAAACATAGACAGGATCAAGGTCTAAAACATGAGTTCAACAGGGCCAGGAATAAACTAAGTAGGAAATAAAATCAGCGAAAACTAATTATTTTTACAATAAGGCAGAGGAATATCAGAATCACTCAAAGAAACTATGGAGGCACCTAAAAACAACAGGCTACAGCAACAAGACAAGGGATTCGTCTAACACTAATATTGCTCTCACTATTAATGATCAGGTTTGCCACGATAAACGACAAATTTCAACCTACTTCAACTCCTTCTTCACCTCCATAGCAAACACACTTGCACAGAACCTACCTCAACCTCTCAATAAATACACAACAACAACGGCCACCTTTCGAAATTTCTACAGAGATAAAGACATACACCCGAACACATCTGCATTGCAAAATGTTACACCAAAATACACTTTTGACGAGCTGTCTAACCTAAATGTACATAAAAGCACAGGACCAGACAAAATTTCTACGAGATGGAGCCATTGGTATAGCAGGCCCCCTAACCCACATCATCAACTTGTCAATTAACACCAACACTGTACCTGCTAAACTGAAGGAAGCTATTGTAACCCCTCTCTTCAAGAAAGGAAATAAACTAGAAGTTGGTAACTACAGACCAGTTAGCATATTATGTATTGTATCTAAATCCTTGAAAGAGCGGTATACACCCAAATTGAACACTACCTCAAACAAAATTATCTATTCTATAAGTTTCAATCAGGTTTCAGATGCATATACTCGACAGACTCCTGTCTCATCCACTTAACGGATCACATTCGTAAAGAAATGTCTAAAGGTAACTACACCGGTATGGTTCTTCTTGATCTACAAAAAGCGTTTGACACAGTAGACCATGATATCCTATGTAATAAACTACAAGCAATGGGCATAGGGTCTGTGAACTGGTTTAAATCTTATCTTAGTGGTAGAACCCAAAGAGTAAAAATTGATGATAATATATCTGATCCTATGCCAATTAACTGTGGGGTCCCGCAGGGAAGCATCCTTGGTCCCTTACTCTTTCTCTGTTATGTGAACATGGAACTGAGCGTCTCATGTAAATTATTACTGTATGCAGACGACAGCATGCTTCTGGTTTCAGGAAAGACCCAATAAGTATTGCCGCTTCACTTTCCAAAGAACTAGAATCATGTAGTGAATGGCTAGTGGACAATAGACTATCTCTTCACCTGGGCAAGACGGAAGCCATCTTATGTGGAACAAAACGCAAACTGAAAGACATTGTGGGCTTCTCAGTCAACTGTAATGATATTCCTATAACAACAGTGTCACAAGTTAAATATCTCGGACTAAAACTGGACGCGAGTCTGTCAGGTGAAACAATTTTGGAATCTATCCTGAGTAAGTGTAGAGCACGTATAAAATACCTGTATAGACAGGTGGGATGCTTGCCCGCGGCGACCAAAAAGACCCTCTGCCAAGCGCTTGTTCAATGTCATTTTGACTATTCTGTGTCATCCTGGTACTCTGCATCATCTAAATCAGCACAGCACAAACTTCAGGTCACTCAAAATAAAATGGTTAGGTTCATGCTGAACCTAGGACCCAGATCACATGTTGGCGAGGAACAACTTTAGTCACTAGGTATGCTCAATGTCTCTGACAGGGCCAAACAAATCAGGCTCACTAATGCCTTCAAAATTTTCTATGACAGAAAAAAAAAAAATCCGAGAGCTCCAGAGTATCTAAAGAATGATTTTGTTAAAGCAAATGAGAGGAGTGGACATAATACAAGAAACAGGATGTTTAATTTTAAGGTCCCGAGAATCCAAGGACAGGGTAAGCAAACATTCTTCTTCACCGCCATCAAAGACTGGAACGACCTACCCCAGTCAGTCCGTGAAAAGAGAACACTGTATTCCTTCAGACGTAGCCTGAAGGAACACCTGAACCGGACAGCTGCGAGAATGGAGCACCAAGCTTATGTCTACTACTAAATGCGACATAAGAGATAGACAAACCAAACTGAAATGATTATTGATTACGGATTACTGATATTTACTATAGGATGTAAGGTATCTTAAAATAACCCCCTAGAAATACTTTCTCTAAAGTATCTATTTCTTTATCCTCCCCATTTTCCCCAGCTAACCTAATCCCACAAGGACCCCAATGGAAATACGCCTAACGGCCTTATTGGGCTATCCTTAGTTGGAATTATGCAAGGCTGGTACATGTCATATTTATAACATACTATGTGGTACCAACTCTGTAAATTGCTAACTGAATAAATATTATTATTATTATTATTATTATTATTATTATTATTATAACACTGTTAAGGCCGGTGTGGTTGCAGATACTGCAGGTGCAAGTGCTGCAGGGTCTGTTGAGTTGCAGTGCTGTTGAGTCTTGCTGAGGCACGGTTAGCATTATACCAACATCAGCCACAGTGATCACTTGGTGGGGCAGTGCTGTGGCGCGACTTTTTTGTACTACAGTACACTCCAACTACTTAAAGGCAACCCCGTCTGAACCGTCACAATGCATGTAATGGACAAATAACGTTAAACCAATGTATAACAAAATACTGTACCGGTACCGGTATATGAGCATTATGTATGGTACGGTACCATTCAAGACACCTTCAACCCCTATTATACACCATAACTACAATAATCCCTTCTTCATACATTATTATATATTACCGGTATATATATGCTAATGTGCACACTATCAGCTTGGAGAGGTACCGGTACACCTTACTTACAAATTTAATTGGATTGATTTGTAAATTCATCTCAAATAACTTGTCAAAATTAGTGGCAACCCTGTGAAGTTCTTCTACACTTTATGCAAGCAGGATGGCATCACCCATATAGGCTATCTAGACACATATCCGTATGTCCTTCATTTTCCCGCCCACTAAAAACTGCCATAAATGTGAGTGCCATACCGTAATTCTTTCATAGCGTAGATATCTATTTAATTCAGCTGGGATCAGGTTATAATAATTCAATAAAACACACAAAATATTTAATTGAGAAAATACATCCCACAAACTGGTATATCAATTTGTATGGGATTATATTAATGTTCCTTTAACCAGGCAAGTGCGACAAGACTTATATAAGTTTCACTGGTACGCTGCAGGAAGCCTTATATAATCCAAGGCCTAAAAAAAAACATTTAAATCAGCCCTGTATCAATTTTTTTTTATTGCCCCTTGGCCATGCCAAATATCACTCCTCCACATCCCCTCCTTCCACCACCCCCCCCCCCCCCCTCCCCCCACCTTCGATTATCACCTATTCTCCCTGGTATTCCCTTATTCTTAGGTATATATTCGTGGTAACATTAGCGAGTTCCTAGCAGGGCATGGTCATCTATGTTACCAAGCGTGGGAAAGAGCGAGAGAGCGACTACCACGCAACAGTGTCTCTCCAGCTGTCTTCATGGCTGGCTGGCTGGCAGGCTGCCTGAGCCATACGTTACGTAACTCCCGGCCTCTATCGCCGATTTTGACCATCCAAACGCTGTTTCCACTTGTTTTTTGCTGTAACAGGTTATTACCTTTATAATCAACATAAAATAGGCGCATATGGACAAGTATTAATGATATTTATGGTACAATGACAATTTGAGTTTAGGAAACAGTTTAAATACCTCCGCACAGGGAGGGATGGCCAATACCCCACCTACGCAGCGGAGAGGTTAATCGATACCAGTAGGCCTATATAAACAAATAATTGTACAGTACTGGTACATATGAAAATCCAATGTTTATATGACAATATTATCAGTTTTGCATTCCTAGTACCGGTATGTATTTTATGTATTTGTATTTCTAACATTTTGTATAGAACTTTGAGTACTCCAACTGTGAGTGCCATGTAAGGGACATGTATCATATTGTTCAATAAACATATGGCTGTGATATTATCTTTCATAATCATGTAAATCATTTTGTTTTAAATTGTAGTGTGATCTTCACTGTATTATACAGTACAGTACTGGTATATATGCATCAATAATTTGTTACGACCGGGGCTCGTATAAAACAAGGGCTCTTAACCCTTGTCTAACGGGGTGTTTTGGGCATATTCAGGCCCTCCTGAATGATCAATCAAGTATCTGCATGAAAAGAAATGTATTCAGCAAAAAACTAGGTGCTAAAAGCTTCAAAATGAGACCAGAACGAGCTACGTAGCACTCGTGGTTCTCATGCAGTGGTGCCACCAACATGGGAGTTTAGCGTATAGCGGTATATTTTTCCCAGCTATGCTCACTACTGGCTACACTGCCGGCCTCTCGAGATCACAGGGAGCGTGAGTCAGTGGGTGGCGGAAAGCCCTGGGTGTCGGACGTGTGGCCTGCTGCGCTCCCGGCCATTTGCACTCGATTTTAACCCTTTAAAAGCCTTAATAATGCTCCTAACTTGCTGCAAATTGGTGCACGACTTAAGTCGAGCGCCGCTGTTTAAGGGTTAATCATTGGATAGGAAAGCACACAACCACAACGGTAACACTAGATCCAACCCCTGAACTTATAATGCCGGCACACAAAAACACCTATACCCGCCAGAGTTAAATCTGCGATAACGGGGTATCCTATAACTCAGTATAAGTGCACTACTACTACAGGCTGATGATCTCTGATACAGCCTGGTCACAACAACATACAATTACGGTAATAAGGTATACTAGGGAAATAGATCTTAATTAAATCACTGCAATGATTTAATGCAACTAGAAGGTATTTTAAAGTTACTCTAAACAATAATGAACTGTCACTCCTATACTAAAGAAAGTGAACGAAAGTCCCAAAGCATCGAGCAGGAATCTTCTGAAGAAAGTCTGATGCTGGGGTAAGATGATCGTATCGGATTTTGAACTGTAGTATAAAGCAGGAACAGGATATGACAATTGTAAGGACATATAGGGTTAACTGGCAAGGGAATAATAATTGCACAATAGTAGGAACTCAAACAGCAAAAGAAGTACTTCCTCATCAACGAAACAGCCTACTAGGGTTGTGGAACTCAAAACTAACCTAGACCAATAAATGCCGTGAATAATAATGCATACATAACAGAAAGAGTTTATAATCTAAATCTGGTGTCTGCTAGGCGAATAAAGTCTAGCTGGGATGTAGTAGGCTAGGAAACAATGGCTGAGCAAGCGGCTCGTAGCCTAGCGAAGTCCTTAAGGCTGTGCGGCCAAATTACGTTAATTGACGGGGTGCTCTCTTGAGAAATCCAGATCGCTAGTATCTGGTTCTCTCCTGGCGACCCTCTCAAAGACAAAGCAAACGAGTTAGCACAGTGTTGGGTGGCAGAGGCAAAAGCCCTCGCTCACAACACAGCGCTAAACTCACAAGGTACACAGTCAGAAAGACCACCTAGGCTTCCCACGTCTCCGTTGTGATTGTACAGGTTCAACAAAATCTAGTACACATCGGAAATCACAACACCAGTAGCCTTATCCCAGTCTAGCATTAAATCCCCCAGCAGACCACCAAGATACAGGAAGGGAGACACCGTGAGTGTGTCAAACCTCTACAGACAAAAATGGTAACCCTTCCAAAATGCCTAACTAAACATGTGTTATCTGAGAGCTTCAGCATATAATACGATGGCCGATATATGAAATCGTGCAGAACCAAAGGGAAGTTATGATATTAAATAGAGGAGATATATGAGAGGTAAGAAGTTGAGAGAGAGAGAAAGTGCTCTATAGGTAGAAGTCGGGAGACAGGGGGGCAAGGGACATGTGAAGGGTATGCTAGTCAGGAAAGCTCTGAGGATGGAACTCCTCGGGACCCCTCCAGGATCACACACAAAGGCATGGTGGTCTGCCAATCACAGGCCGCTACGTCACCAGGCAGCAGGGCTGCAGAAGGCGCCAGGAACCACCAGCCAATCAAGAGGCGCGAGACGGCACACGGGCGAGCCTACAAAGCGAGGGGGAGGCACATGTATACGCACGCACACACTACCACCCCACTGCCTATATTATTCTCTCTCCTTAACTATATACAATGCATCCTATGTTCAACTCATGATATAAAATGCTTCCCGTTGTCACAGACGAAAACAAAGACCTCCACGGGACTGTCTGTAACAACACGAACACTATGAAAGAAAGAACAACATTGTAGACAGACTGTAGCCAAATACCTTGCCCCGGCGAGTGCTAGCGAGTGGCCAAGCGAGCGGCTGAGCCCACGTGGCATTCTGCTGAGCTGCAGGCGTCACAAATTTTAGCCAACTTTCATTGAGCGAAGTATCCAACTGCCAGAGCAGTGGCAAAAGTAAGACTGATTAATGGTTAGTATGTGCCACCATATGGTGTGGACGTGATTGAAAATTACCGTATTACCTCCTTCAAATTACTAAAACATTAATGCGTCCTTTGAGGGACATAATCTAGTCAATTTGATTCTTATTTACTGTACTTATTTATATATAGAGGGTGCATTTCGAATCATGGGTTCACATTTGGTGACCTACTCCAACTCGAAGAACTTGAAGCGCATCCCTATGTGCGAGAGTGTAGATTTTCTATTTAACTCTTAAAAATAAACTATTTGTAGATTTTCCCTTGAGTAGCACACACATAGCCTACATGGGCCAGTACTAAACACATACATCCCTGGGTGTAAATGGATATCAATATAAAATGTTGTTGCCAGTTTTGGACCGATGTATTTTAAATATCAGCTTTTTAGGTATATACAATACTTTGTCCAATATAGGACAATTTGGTGTTGGCATGATTCCGGTCTCCCATCATTAGTACTACACATGGGCCAGTTACTAGGCCCATACATTTCACTGTGAAAATTATAACTTAAATAAATTGGGCCAAACATGAGTCAGATTTATGGTTATTGGCAAAATATAGTTATAATCTATAATGGCATGATTACGGTTCTTCCTCTTTTGTCCAGATTAAAACTATTATAGAACTGTTATACAAGCTGATATATAAATTGAATTGGGCGAATACTGGCACCTAGGTTTAAGATTGTTGGTTGAATGTAGTGCAAATTGGAGTCGGCATGACTTCTGTTTCCCCTCATCGGTCCGAAACATCGACCACTACTGGGCACATACCGGTACATATCCTGCTGTGCAAACGAATAACTATATTAAATTGGGCCAAAGCGGGCAATCGGAGTAAAGGTTATCAGATTTATAAAGTTAAAATTGACATTGGCATGATTCAAGCTCACTGACATCGGTCCTGATTAGGGCCAACATTGAACCAATATAAAACAAATATACTGAACAGTAAAACTTCGCTGTTTCGGACCCCAAAGATCCTGAAATCCGGCAGAACCGGCATCTGTTGGACCAATACAGGCAGCCAGCTTAAGGATTAATGGCACAATGTAGTAAAAACTGCTGTCAACATGATTCAGGTTTACCTTTATTGGTCTGAAACACGAGCCAGCACTGGGCCCGTACATCCCGCTGTGCAAACGGACAACGGTAGCAAATTGGGCCAAAGATGGCAATCAGAGTTTAGGTTATCAAATCAATAGAGTGAAATTGTTATTGGAATTATTATGGTTTCCCGCAATCGGTTCTGAATATGGCCAATATTCAACCAATACAGACAGCCAGCTTCATAACAGTGACATTATTAACACTGTTGTTTTAGTCCCCTTTAAGGGATATTGGCACAATGTAGGCCTAGTAAAAACTGATGTCATGAATCAGGTTATCCATTATTGGCCCATTCACCGGGCCAATGTTGTTCCATCGAATGCCGGGGTGCAAATGGTAAACTAAAATGAAACGGAGAGGTTCTGGCAGTTATTGGCCCAGTACAGCATAGAGTGAATCGGCACATGCAAGGTTTTCCATCATTGGTCCAATGCTGGCAGCTGACATTTCATTTACTAGGCCACTTAACCTAACAAGTGCGCATGGGGGTAATTGGAAACGTCCCCCTGTGCTGACGTATTTGAGGTGTTTCCGTCACTAAAATATTCATTGTACCATTAATAGCATTAATACTTACCCATATGCGCCTATTATGGGTTGATTATAAAGGTAATAACCTGAAACAACAATAAAACGAGTGAAAACAGCGTTTGGATGGTCAAAATCGGAGATATAGCCCGCGAGTTGTATAATGTATGGGTGAGGCAAGCTGCTTTCCCGCCAATTTCCCCCAAGGCCACTGAGACACAGTCGATCGATACTCTCTCTCTCTCTTGCACTCGCTTGCATCAGTGATGACAACACCCTGCTTGCAACTCGCTAATGTTAGCACGAAAATATACCTCAGAATAAGGGAATAAAAGGGAAAATAGGTGATAACTGAAGGAGAGGAGGAAAGTGGGGAAGGAGGGGAGGTAGAGGACTGAGATTTTGCATGGCCCAGGGGCCCAAAAAAAATAAAAAAATAAAAAAATAAAAATAAAAATAATATTTTTTTGTTATGTCAAAAGTTGATTTTTTTTTTCACTCACTCTTAAGAGTCTCCCCGCAGTCCACCGGGGGAACTCTTAAGAGTCTCCCCGCAGTTCCCGGGTTAAATCAATATTAATTGGCATGATTATGGTGATCATGCATAGGGCCAAAATATCTTGGGTTTCTGAATACCGGTATTTGCATAAATCAAATGGGCCGATATTGGCCGACAGATCTAAAGGTATTGGACCAATACAAGACAACACAGTGCTGGCCTGATTACATGGCCCAAATAATCTGGGATTCATTGGCCAACTTCAGGCAGCTACATTACACATATAATTGGCACAACATGTTAACATTGATGTCAGCACAATTATGGTTATCCACCATTGGCCAAGTTACCGGGCCAATGTTGTTCCATCAAAGGCCGGGATGCAAGCGGTAAACTAAAATGAAACGGAGCGGTTCTGGCAGAGTTATTGGCCCAGTACAGCACAGAGTGAATCGGTACAACAAGGTCTTCCATCATTGGTCCAATGCTGGCAGGTGACATTATATTTACTGGGCCACTTAACCCGGGAACTGCGGGGAGACTCTTAAGAGTTCCCCCGGCGGACTGCGGGGAGACTCTTAAGAGTGAGTGAAAAAACAATCAACTTTTGACATCGAAAAAAAAATATATATATATTTTGGCCCCTGGGCCATGCAAAATCTCAGTCCTCTACCTCCCCTCCTTCCCCACTGTCCTCCTCTCCTTCAGTTATCACCTATTTTCCCTGTTATTCCCTTATTCTGAGGTATATTTTCGTGCTAACATTAGCGAGTTGCAAGCAGGGTGTTGTCATCACTGATGGCAAGCGAGTGCAAGAGAGAGAGAGAGTATCGATCGACTGTGTCTCAGTGGCCTTGGGGGAAATTGGCGGGAAAGCAGCTTGCCTCACCCATACATTATACAACTCGCGGGCTATATCTCCGATTTTGACCATCCAAACGCTGTTTTCACTCGTTTTATTGTAGTTTCAGGTTAATACCTTTATAATCAACCCATAATAGGCGCATATGGATAAGTATTAATGGTACAATGAATATTTTAGTGACGGAAACACCTCAAATACATACGCACAGGGAGAGGTGTCTAATTACCCCCATGCGCACTTCAGAGGTTAAATACAACATTAATTAGCACGACCATGTTTCTCATGCATAGGGCCAATGTATATTGAGTTTTGGTATACAGGTATTTAATTAAATCAATGGGCCGATATAGGCCGACAGATCAAAAGGTATTGGACCAATATAAACAAAACAATGCTGGTCTGATTATTGTTTTACTGCAGTGGCCCAATTAATCTTTGATGCTTATGAAATAACTAAAATACATTGGCCCACTTCAGTCAGCTACATTACAGGTTATTGGCACAATGTGTTAACATTGATGTCGGCACGATTATGGTTATCCACCATTGGCCAAGTTACCGGGCCAATGTTGTTCCATCGAAGGGCGGGGTGCAACCGGTAAACTAAAATGAAACGGAGCGGTTCTGGCAGTTATTGGCCCAGTATGGCACAGAGTGAATCGGCACATGCAAGGTCTTCCATCATTGGTACAATGCTGGCAGCTGATATTATATTTACTAGGCCACTTTAATACAACATTAATTGGCATGATTATGGTTATCATGCATAGGACCAATATATCTTGGGTTTCTGAATATTTTCATAAATCAAATGGGCCAATATTGGTTGCCAGATCTAAAGGTATCGGACCAATACAAGACAACACAATGCTGGCCTGATTATTGCTCAAGTACATTGGCCCAATTAATCTGGGATGCTTATGAAATAACTAAAATACATTGGCCCACTTCAGTCAGCTACATTACAGGTTATTGGCACAATGTGCTAACTTTGATGTCGGCACGATTATGGTTATCCACCATTGGCCTAGTTACCGGGCCAATGTTGTTCAATCGAAGGCTGGTGTGCAAACGGTAAACTAACATAAATTGGGATGGTGACGACAACAAAAACTACAGTTATCGGACCGATAAAAACAAATATTATATGGCCGTTATTAAGACTATATCGGGCCGATTGTTCAATGTTTGCTGGAAATACATTGGCCCACTTCAGGCAGCTACATTACAGGCTATTGGCGCAATATGTTAACATTTGTGTCGGCACGGTTATAGTTATCCACCATTGGCCCAGTTAACGGGCCAATGAAGTTCCATTGAAGGCTTGTGTGCAAACGGTAAACTAAAATAAATTGGGACGGTGACGGCAACAAAAACTACGGTTTTCGGGCCGATACAAACAAAAATTAGAAGGCCGTTATTAACTCTATATCCGGCCGATTGTTCAATGATTGCTGGAAATACATTGGCCCACTTCAGGCAGCTACATTACTGGTTATTGGCACGATATGTTAACATTGGTGTCGGCACAAATATGGTTTTCCACCATTGGCCCAGTTACCGGGCCAATGTTGTTTCATCGAAGGCTGGTGTGCAAACGGTAAACTAAAATAAATTGGGACGGTGACGGCAACAAAAAATACAGCTATCGGGCCGATACAAACAAAAATTATAAGACCGTTATTAACTACATATCGGGCCGATTGTTCAATGTTTACTGGAAATACATTGGCCCACTTCAGGCAGCTACATTCCAGGTTATTGGCGCAATATGTTAACATTGGTGTCGGCACGGTTATAGTTATCCACCATTGGCCCAGTTAACGGACCAATAAAGTTCCATCGAAGGCTGGTGTGCAAACGGTAAAAACTAAAATAAATTGGGGCGGTGACGGCAACAAAAACTACGGTTATCGGGCCGTTACTAACAAAAATTAGAAGGCCGTTATTAACTATTTATCGGGCCGATTGTTCAACGTTTGCTGGAAATACATTGGCCCACTTCAGGCAGATAGATACATTACAGGTTATTGGCACAATATATTAAAATTGGTGTTGGCACGGTTATAGTTATCACCATTGGCGCAGTTAACGGGCCAATGAAGTTCCATCGAAGGCTGGTGTGCAAACGGTAAACTAAAATAAATTGGGACGGTGACGGCAACAAAAACTACGGTTTTCGGGCCGATACAAAAACAAATTAGAAGGCCGTTATTAACTATTTATCGGGCCGATTGTTCAACGTTTGCTGGAAATACATTGGCCCTCTTCAGGCAGATACATTGCAGGTTATTGGCACAATATATTAAAATTGGTGTTGGCACAATTATAGTTATCCACCATTGGCCCAGTTAACGGGCCAATGAAGTTCCATCGAAGGCTGGTGTGTAAACGGTAAACTAAAATAAATTGGGACAGTGACGGCAACAAAAACTACGGTTATTGGGCCGATACTAACAAAAATTAGAAGGCCGTTATTAACTATTTATCGGGCCGATTGTTCAATGTTTGCTGGAAATACATTGGCCCACTTCAGGCAGATACATTACAGGTTATTGGCACAATATATTAAAATTGGTGTCGGCACGGTTATAGTTATCCACCATTGGCCCAGTTAATGGGCCAATGAAGTTCCATCGAAGGCTGGTGTGCAAACGGTAAACTAAAATAAATTGGGACAGTGACGGCAACAAAAACTACGGTTATTGGGCCGATACTAACAAAAATTAGAAGGCCGTTATTAACTATTTATCGGGCCGATTGTTCAATGTTTGCTGGAAATACAGTGGCCCACTTCAGGCAGATACATTACAGGTTATTGGCACAATATAATAAAAATTGGTCTCGGCACGGTTATAGTTATCCACCATTGGCCCAGTTAACGGGCCAATAAAGTTCCATCGAAGGCTGGTGTGCAAACGGTAAACTAAAATAAATTAGGACGGTGCCGGCAACAAAAACTACGGTTATCGGGCCGATACTAACAAAAATTAGAAGGCCGTTATTCTCTGTATCGGGCCGATTATTCAATGTTTGCTGGGTAGACACCAATACCAATACTATCATCACCATTATTGCTATCATTATTAACAATACTATGACAATCATGACGACTACTGTTACCATCATCACTACTAGTACTACTATCATCATCATTACTACTACTCTCACCATCACCACTACTATCTTCACCATCATCACTTGTGCTACAACAATCATCACTACTATTGTAATCATCACTACTACGGTCACAATCATCACCATCATCACTACTTTCGTCATTATCAGTACAACTATCAGCATCACTACTATTATCACAATCACGGATATTTCGACCGTCAGGATACCACTATACGGGGGAGGGGGGGGGGGGGGGGGACCGCTCTGCTTACGCAGAATAAATACGGTAATATTAAATGGGTATAATTTGGTTATATAATTATATCTCTCTTTCTATTTCGAAAGGGATGGAAACAAAATAATATAACATTAATGTGTAATAATCTTTGTTCATTGAATTTTTACATAATGCCATTTCTTATAAAAGAACAAACATATAATTGAGCAAGCAAATTTAGAGACATCCTTCGTTATATCATTATCTTACTATCATCTCAATATTTTGCTTCCTCTTCCTCACCACCAATCCTACCCTATTCAGTCAACAACCCATTCAACCATATCCGTATTCACCCACATTCCAAGATTTACCATTTCAGTGTTTAAGTGGAATGATTCAGTGAAATGTACTATGATTAAATGAAATTATTGAGCAGCTGTCAAGTAATGCGATTGATAAAGCATTTGTTGAATACTGCCTCGTTCTTAGCCGTGTAGCAATGTTTCCAAAAACAATTAATTTATAATTAACCCTTCTTTGGCGGCGCGCAATTTATGTCGTGTGAAATAAATATGGACTAAGTGGCGGTTCACAACTTATGTCGTGTGCCATTTTCACCACGTAATGTTGCTGAGAGAGAGAGAGATGAGTGGTGGTGGGAGGAGCGTAGCAAGCGTATGACTGCTCCAGATCACCGCGGCTGACCTACTGACATGAATCCCACCCTCCTCCACCCTCACGTACTCGCTACACAGGGAATTATGTAGGGAAACTACCTAATTAAATGGATTTTGCACTCGTGTTGCGCGATCGTTGCAAGAGAACCAGCGGTCGTACAAGGATGGTTGGGGTGTCATTGGAAAGCTCTGTTTATGCCCTTTCAGGGACGCTCTGGGTCTTATTTAGGCATGAAAATTATCACGTAAACAACCCTATTTAGGGTAAAAACACCCCGCTGGGCGGTACATATAAATTACCGCCTAGGCCGCTCGTAAGGTGTTAACAATTTCAAAAGGCATAACAAACATAACACAGGTGGATAAATTATGGAAACAGTGGAAACAATAAATGAAGAATACAAAGTTTCGACTATCAAACACTAATGAACGTCCTTTAAATTGTGCGTCAAATTAGTATTGAGGCGAAGCGGTAAGAAAGCGTGAAGCGAACTGGAGTGGAGGTATTGTTGTCGTGAGGCGAAGTGGTCGTGAGGCGTAGTGGTACCATGGCGAAATGGTTGTGGGGCGTTGTGGTCGTGAGGCGAAGCGACCAAGACAAAGTGGCCTGCTCCCATTGCAGGATGCCTTACTCCCCTTAATGGGAGTGGCCATACACAAAATGCCCCCAAGCAGACCTATCCCCTGTAATGCCCCTTTCCCACTGGTGAGACAAGTCACGATTTTCGTCGCCGATGCCTTCGTTTTGTCAAATTGCGACCTTCACGATTTCGACTGTTACAAACAGATGACAAATTATACTGGGCGAAGATGTCGCCGATGTCGGCGACGCAATCGCTAAGTTATCGGGGAAGTGAGCGATGTTTCGCCGATGAACCTCTGCGAGGCAATTTTTTTAAGGCACAAATTCTTGCGATTCATCGTCGATTATCGGCGTTGGCATCGCACATACGTCTGCGAGATGTGCGCAGCTGAACGAATGTAACGTGAATGTGCTAATTGCAGAGTGGAATTAGCATATCACGCCAAACTAATGGGCCGAACGTCATAAAATATGAAAACTAATGGGGTTAACCATGAGGAAGAAAGGGGACCAGAAAAACTACCCATCTCCCCTTAATTCGGAGGTTGGCAATGCTTCGCCGTAGACATTTTTCTATCAAATAATGTACAAATTTAGCTTGCTCTCAAAACAAAAAATATATATGTTGGCTCGCTACCGCTCACCAGGAAAATATTGAAACCTGGATGGGGGTAAAAGTCTTAAAACAGTAGGCTGAACGGGGCCGAACGGATACAAGGCAAAGAGAGAGGGAGAGAAATAGAAATAACAAAAAAAACGAGGAGAGAGAGAGAGAAAGAGTAAACTAAAAAAAGCGAGGTGGGCTCAATGGGGGACAATACAAAATTTGTCTGCTATTTTTCCCGCCTTTGGTTCGCACCAACCTAAATTTGTTGCCATCGAGTGAATTTAATTTTTTAAATCGCAATCATCAAAATATCACTGGATTTCTATAGTCATGAATGTTACAGACATATTACTCTAACATTCTATTCAGTACATTGTCCAATATACAAAGTATTTATGATTAATAAAACATATTTGATTAGGCCCACAAAAACACATGGCAGTCATTCGAAAAATAGTCCTGTTAATATGTTAATAGATAGGTATCCATGTCCTAAAATTAAAATGATATGTATAGAAACTCGAGGTGAACTTATAAAATAATCGTCATTAGCCACTTTACTGGATATTAGATTATACAATTATAAACTAGTTTCAGATCTGGCAAGCGCATAATAAATTGATGCCAGTCTTCGCTACCCATAATAATAGTCATTATACGAAACTTCTCGGACAGTAAACAGCTCTTCCCCACTTTACTTACTTTGTTAAATTTGACATTAGTTGAGCATCTATGTGCACATTAGCAGTAAGGGTGGTAGATATTTGTTTCTCACAGATGGAAATCTTAATATAATGTGGACTATAGTCTTAATGAAGGTAAAATGTTCAGTTATAGATTGTGTCGTGTGTGTGTGTGTGTATTCCAAGGTTGCCAACGCACATCACATCTCCAAACTCTCCCAAAAGTAGCCCAATCACTTAATACCGCACAACAGACAATTTCAGCTATTTTAATCCTATCACACACATTTTCTGATATGTTTATCTTTAACAGCCATGCATGCATGATATTATGAGTTCCCCAAATATAACTAGGCCTAGTCCCATATAGCCTACTGTATGAGTAGTGGCCTACGTGTCACATCATTTAAATATTAATGAAATACCACATACATTATTATCACAATCATGCACTCATCAAATCTGCATCAATGTCCCAATCCCCCCTCACAATCACTTAATTAGGCTATTCAGTCACCACCACATAGGCTACCATACATGTATAGTACAACCAACAGAAAGCCATGATGAACGTTTGTATGAAATGTAGCCTAGCTATAGGCTACTCAACACTCGACACCTCTACAACTTTAATAGTATATAGAACCAGCCCAATTCCGCTTTCCTCAATGTTAGTTAGTTAGGATAATACTTCAGAGGCTATCCACCCCATCACACTGTAAATCAAGAATATAATATCGTTTGAAATGGAAACTCGCAAATCTACGCTTCTGAACGAATCCTAACTAGCCCAATGGTGCGAACAAAAGAAGACCTTGGCAACACTGTACAGTACGTATATCCCGCCGCGGTCAGCTGACCACCTAAACAGTCGCCCGTGGAAAATGCAGTGCTGTAAAAAAAATTGTCATCATCTTTTTCGAATTTCCTGCATCTCCACGCATGTAATTTGCTGCCTCTGTGTTCTATGACATTCTGATTCACATTGATTGATTTCCTGTCACTGGTCTAAAAAGAAATATAGCCGGTAACATATTTAGCTGACCGATTTGATAGTGGATTATAAATTGGTAACTTAAAAGCGCACAATAGCTTGTTTTGTAGGAAAGAAACTATAGTGCGCAGGCGCAGACATTCAACCTGCCAAATTCTACAGCTACAGAATATAATACCTTATGTTCAGCCAATTTCTACTGAAACACGTATTTGTTAGTAACTAAAAAGGAAGTAAATACAATACTTCAATGATTATTAAAATTTCGCCCAGCCTATCACACCACATTAGATGAAACTAAATTTCTTGTTCAATAAGCTGATATTTACGTATCAAATTATGTTAATTATTATATATTCACTGCATTAACGAGTATATAACCATCATATTATGAATCTAGTAAAAATATATTACACAACTATGTGTCATAAATTAGTGTGCGAACTGTATTAAACCTCTTAAATCACGAAAGCCCTCAAACACCTCAATGGTGCATCACACACGATAGTCATTTGAATAAGACCCCCCAGCGCCATCTGGATTTTTAGTACAGTTTTCCCTCATTGTTAAGCCGTAACGCAAACATTGAGCCCACCTGCTGTTTGTTGTTTTCTCTTTCTCTCCCTCTCCTCGTTTTTTTATTTTTTTTCTATTTTTCTCCCTCTCTCTTTGCATTGTATCCGTTCGGCCCCGTTCAGCCTACTGTTTTAAGACGTTTATCCCCATCCAGGTGTCGATTTCTTCCTGGTGAGCGATAGGGAGCCAGCATTGTATGGAGAAATCCGGCTTCGCCGGAGAAATTTTTCTATCGAAAAATATACAAATTTAGCTTACTCTCAAAACAAAAATATATATATATGTCCGCTGAACATGATGGCGGTGTTTAAATTATTCTATCATCATTATTGGATTTTATAGAAATAAATCTATAATTATAGTTTTTCGCTCTTATAGGATCCATTCCGCAGCAAAATATTAACGGTCTGTTTTCACCAATAATAACTGCTTTTTATATTTTTTTGTTTTCATGAACGGCAAGAGGAAAGGTTATTCTATAAGATTTCATCAACAACAACAACAAAATTAACAATATGTGGAATTTCACCGTAGGTGAACGCATATCATCAGTCCACCCGTATTTGCCCTAACTCTCAGTCGGTTTTCACCCATAATATTTGTTTTTTATATTGTTTTGTTTTCATGAACGGCAAGAGGAAAGGTTATTCTATAAGATTTTATCAACAACAACAAAAATAACAATATGTGGAATTTCACCGTAGGTGAAAGATATCTCACTAGCCTAATATTTTTGTTTTACCCACCTGCCGAAGGTGCTCTTTGGCATCGTCGATGTTCCCGGAACATCTGAGAGCATCGGCCGAAGGTGCTCTTTGGCATCGTCGATGTTCCCGGAACATCTGAGAACATCGGCGACGGTGAGTATGGGTGAGTATCCATGCAGCGTTGCAAAAGTTTTTTTGTGCGAAACCATCCGCGATGTCTCGCCGATGTCGCAGATGATCGCAGAAACCCTTCGGCAATGCTCGACGATGCTTGCGAGGGTAACCAATCATCGTGAGTCCTCGTCCAAAATTTTGAACTGTGCGAACATTGTGCGACGACCCGTGAGGGCCCTTGCGAGGCCTGAGAGGCCTTGAGAGTCAAACGATTTTTTATGAGAGGTGTTGAGACATGTCACGAATGTGCCAATGTATTGGTTTCGGCGACGAAAATCGTATCTTGTCTCACCAGTGGGAAAGGGGCATAAGAGTGTCGGACAACCCATGTCAGTTTACTGAAGGATTTATTTTATTTTTTTTTAAGAGACAATGAACGGAGGAAGATAACACAAAAAGGTCCATGTGCCTAAAGGCATCCTCCATTCATAAAATGTTTGTAACAACTGGATTTAAACATTTGTAGATTGTAAGTTTGTGGAAAGCAATTCGAGGGAAGTGAATTCCAAAGAGTAGTAGCTCTGGGGATAAATGAATTCTGATAAGCAGAAGTTCTGCATTGTGGAGGAGAAAGTGTAAATTCATGGGCGCTCTCAGCTGCCCTAGTTCTACGGGGAAAGATGTGGAGAGGCGGCACAATTGAAGCAAGTTCCTCGGAACAATTGCTGTGAAAATATCTGTAGAATAATGCAAGGGATGCAACGTTTCTTCGTATGGATAATGTAGGAAGGTCCTGTGTGATTGCAGGGTTATTGATTTATCTAATAGCTTTATTTTGAATTTTGTCCAACTGCCTCAATGCAACCACTCCACTTCCACCCCACAGAGGTGAACAGTAATCCATCTGAGAACGCACATGACTTTTATATATCACGGCCAACTGCTCGTCAGTGAAGAATTCTCGAACTCTGTACAGGAGTCCCAGTTTTTTAGAGGCATTCTTAGCAATGCTTCTAACATAATGTGTCCAGCTCAAGTTAGTAGTTAATGTTACACCGAGAATGTCAATACTAGGGGAAGTGGGAATATTTACATCATTAAAAAATATATGGGAGTCAGTGAGATTCTGTCGGTTAGAAAATTGAATGTACTTGGTTTTCTGTGCATTAAAGGAAACTAGATTTTTTTGTCCCCATCCATTAATTCTAGAAAGGTCCTGGTTCAGAGAAATTGCAGTGTTTATTTTTGAATTTATAAGATCGGGTTGGGTGAAAGAATTGGTAAATGTGAAGGAACTGTGGAGTGCTGAGTCATCTGCGTAGGAATGCATTGGATTATGAGTGGTAGATATGAGATCATTGATATGAATGAGGAACAGAATTGGGGC
The DNA here is from genome assembly GCA_032716605.1 of Paralithodes platypus. Lineage (NCBI taxonomy): Eukaryota > Metazoa > Arthropoda > Malacostraca > Decapoda > Lithodidae > Paralithodes > Paralithodes platypus. Next base: position 12,486,267 of record CM064505.1, on the reverse strand, counting down.
CAAAACTGATCCCTGGGGAACACCAGCATTTATTGAGTTAAATTGAGAATAAAGGCCATCTACCATTACACGTATTTTTCTGTTATGAAGATAAGAAGAAATTAGTGGAACTAATGATGCAAGGCCGTAGTGTGACATCTTCGACAATAAGGATTGATGCCAGACTCTATCAAATGCCTTTGATATATCCAGTGCTATTGTATGTGTTTCACCATGTTGGTCTGTAGCTTGGTTGATTTGATGCGTAAGAAGGCAAAGCATGTCTGCAGTTGATCGACATCGTCTAAAACCATATTGCCTATCACTGATTAATTTATTATTCTCAAGATGCTTAATTATGTGATTATTTAATATAATTTCAAAGACTTTACCAAGAGTGGAAGTTATAGCTATTGGTCTGTAGTTTGATGGATCTGAAGAGGCACCTTTTTTAGGAACCGGATGGATGTTTGCTTCTTTCCAGGGTACTGGGAAGCATGAGGTATGAGTACATAGACGGAAATTTTTTGCCAATACAGGAGCGAGCACCAAGGAGTAATTCTTAAGTACTATTGGAGGAATTTCATCTGGACCAGGAGCCTTATCTACTGAGAGATTCTGCAAAATAGTTTTGACATGTCTGGTGTGAGCGAATTTCAGGCGAATTAAAATTAAGTACAGGGACATCTTGATTTATTTCATCTAAGGTTGAGTTGGTGGAGAAAATATCCGCAAGAAGGTTAGCTTTACCTCGTGGGTCACTTACAAGATTGCCAGTCGGAGATTTTAATGGTGGAATGGATGAAGCAGTAGTTAGGTTGGATTTAAATGAGTTAAGAGTAGACCAAAATATTTTGTTATCATTTGGATTATTTAGAAGTTTACTTACAGGATTGACCACTCATCCATCCGACTCCGAGACCTTTTATGTATTTTGTTAGCACTATTTTTCTACAGCGATGTGCGGCTAATCCATCCACTAACCTGCTTCACCCTAAGGTAGGAGTACGGAGTTGTATAAGGTTTACTCCCCTAGACAGGTTGCCGAATAAGGCTGACCAGTCCTATCCACCTGGAATTTTATAAGGTTATCTCCCTTAGATGGGTTGCCGACCGACGCTAACGAGTCCCATCCACCCGTAAATTCAAAATTCATGCAACAAGAATAATTATGTGCTACATATAATTTACTAAAAATACTTGCTTTCTCATTGTTGCATATTGCTTTTAACCCGGGAACTGCAGGAAGACTCTTAAGAGTTCCCCCGGCGGACTGCGGGAAGACTCTTAAGAGTCAGAGAAAAAAAAAATCAACTTTAAACATCAAATTTTTTTTTTTTTTTTTTTTTGGCCCCTGGGCCATGCAAAATATCACTCCTCTACCTCCCCTCCTTCCCCACTTTCCTCCCCTCCTTCAGTTATCACCTATTTTCCCTGTTTCCCTGTTTCCCTTATTCTGAGGTATATTTTCGTGCTAACATTAGCGAGTTGCAAGCAGGGCATTGTCATCAGTGTTAGCAAGCGAGTGCAAGAGAGAGAGAGAGAATATCGATCGACTGTGTCTCAGTGGCCTTGGGGGAAATTGGCGGGAAAGCAGGTTGCCTCACCCATACATTATATAACTCGCGGCCTATATCTCCGATTTTGACCATCCAAACGCTGTTTTCACTCGTTTTATTGTTGTTTCAGGTTAATACCTTTATAATCAACCCATAATAGGTGCGTATGGATAAGTATTAATGCTATTTATGGTAAAATGAATATTTTAGTGATGGAAACAGCTCAAATACGTCAGCACAGGGGGATGTTTCTAATTACCCCCATGCACACTTCTTAGGTTAAGGGATCGTTTTTCTGGTCCCCCTTCTTCATGTTTATCCCCATTAGTTTTCAGATTTTAAGATATTCGGCTCTTTAGTTTGGCGATTAAGACCTGTTGCCCCATTTCTTTGTCAATGTTGAGACTTTTCGTTTCATTTAGGTGTAAAAAATTTCCTAGCGAGCGATAGCAAGCCTGTAATTTAAGAGTAACCGGCCTTCAGCCGAGAATTTTTTTCTATCGAAATATGTACAAATATATCTTGAAGGAGGGTCTTGGGTGGGTGTTTTATTAAGCTTGATGGAGGTCTAGGGAACAAACTGAAAACCTCCCCTTAACCCCTTCAACACGATGACATAATTTCTTTCATATTCTGGTTACCATTGGACGATTTCCTTTAGCTTATTATCTACTTATATGACTCAAGGGGGTAAATACGATATAAATAATGCCTCAGAATAACATAGGTTCTTCTTAAACTGCATAAAATCGTCTGTAAAACCCGTTCTGTACCGGTGACGTATTTTGTATTTTATTTCAGATACATTTAGACGATTTTAGAAAGCTTCAGATGGATACATGGAAGCTATAAGGATTAATTTAGATAGTCTGCTGCCTTGTAATGTGTAGACGTCATTCCTAAGCTAAAAAAAATCGTCTAATAGTTGTCAACATATAAGGGGTGTTTTTCCGGTCCCGTCTCAAGACCACCGTCGCAAGATCTACCCGAAAAACTGTTTTTCCGGTCCCGTCGCAAGCCCACCTTTAGCAAGCGAGACACCAATATTCTCTTGCGACGGCAAGAGAGCTCCGGAGCTGGGTTGCCGGCAAGCTGAAACATCTCACTCAACTTACTGTTTCTTCATTCTAATTTATTTCGGTATATTTGTTTATCCAAACATGATCTTATAATTTACTTGCCTATTATTAGGAAGTAGAGTAATAAGAGCCCACAGTAACGAATATCCAATTGTTGATAATAAATTAATGTCGGACAGTACGCTTGGTTAGATTTTGTCCACGAAACAACAAACCCCAGCTGTGACTAGGCCTATGCTATTTAGCCTACAGATTGTTTTTTCACATCAGAATTGCATTTATATAATCCGTATGATAATTAAATTGGCGGTGAATGTTATTCCGATGAAATGGAAGTTGTATAGCCTAGCCTATATATTTGTAAAATGGTGCGCTGGCTTGGAGCAAGCCTGTGTTTTTTTTCCCGTCTTGTGATGATCTTGCGACGGCTCGGTTGAGACGGTGGTCTTGCGACGGGACCGGAAAATCACGTCTATAATGAAAAGGACGTCACCGGTACAGAAGGGGTTAACCAAACACAGGTAAAAAGGCGTCATCGTGGTGAAGGGGTTAAATTTACCTCCACACACTATACAACAACAACAACAACTATAACAACAACCATCCCCCTGACAACAGTCTAGGTGATCGAACTATACTAGGTTTCATTTCAACTGATGGTAAATTTCAAAGTTCCCATCAAGATTTCTCAGTTATATTGGTATAGTTAAATATTGTGTTAATTATATAAACTTGGTCTAAATATGATGCAGAGACACAGTAGTTTCATATTTTTCTATTAAACATCGCGAAATTAGCTGCTAAAGGATTCGATTTACCGTCAGATAAAATGAAATGAAACCGAGTATAGTTACCTCGATGGCCAACCCCTTGGGGAACAACGCAGCTGGTATTAATGTGTGATGGGTGCATTTATTTGCTTATTTATCTTTATGCATTTAAAAAATAAAATAAAAAATGGGGTATGTGACAGAGTATAATTATACAGTACATACATATTGTTTTAGTCTCCTCCCTATACTTCCACCAAGCTTAAAAAAACAACCCCTAGACCCCCCTTCAAAATAAATGTGTACATTTTTCGACAGAAAAATGTCCCAGTCAAAGGCCGGTTCCTCTTAAAATTACAGGCTCGCTAAAGCTCGCCAGGTACAAATCGACAGCTAAATGGCACGAAAGGTCTTGATATCGTTAAAGAAATAGGACGAAAAGTCTTATAATGGACAAACAAATGGAGCGAAAAAATGTTCTTCTATGTGGATGAGGGAGACAAAAGGCAGAGCTGCCTGTGACAAGTGCCTCTCCCAGAGTTGAAAGCAGGTAGGGACGAAAGGACTGAAGCAAGACCGAGTAAACCCAAGTGGGGACGAACAAACTACCGAGCCAGACTCAGCTGGTAGAGACGAATACTTTGTTTTGTGAGAGAAAGTGTGGTGTGCTTGTTTAGTGTATTGAAGTAGATAGCAGGAGGATGGGTTTGTGAGAGCCAGGTGGATCACTCTGTGTAGGTGAGGCACAAACAAAAACAGTAAGGGAAGCCTGAAAAATGAAGCAAAAGTTCCAGCAACTCCTTATCATATGCCTATAGGCCTCCTCTGGGTATTTCCTTGTACGACTGGTACCTGCAATCTCTCCATCTGTTATAGAGATCGCCACCTGTAAGTGGCACCGATTAGCATGTTGTCCATCGGTAATTTGCTTAGGGTTTGTTCCCCTAGATGGGTTGCCCGCCAAGGCTATTGAGTTCCATCCACCCGGAAACACCCTTTTCAGATACCAGGGGGACTTCTATCACCAGAGACACCCCTATCACAGGGGGACCATGTAACATCAGAGACACCCTATTACATTATAGGGGACGAGTGGAGGAGGGAATGTAATAATACTAATAATAATCTTCTGGTTACTTATATAGCGCCCGTATCTCCTCCTTCGAGGATTCACAGGCGCTTAGCTTTCTTTAGTCTACCAGAGACCATTACCCATCCCCCTTGCTCATGGGGAGATGGTAACCGCCAGCTGTATCCCAGTAAAACGTTTTCAATCTGAGCGGGGATTGAACGCGAGACCTTCAAGATGGGAATCAGGCATGCTATCAACTAAGCCAGCCGGACAGCTGGCTCAGTTGATAGCGTGCCTGATTCAGGGGAGCACAAGGACCCTGACTCATACATCAGGGTAAAGAGGGTCTAGGTTGTGTCATTTAGGGCTGGGGACTGGTCATTGTAGGAAGAGGATTTCCCCCACACTGAAGGTGACCGCAGTGCGCAAGAGGAACATGAAGGACGAGTTCAAGCAACCCGACTCCTCCGAGTCCCCTAGGACCTCACACACCATAGTCAAGACCTTCACCTTCATCAATACCAAACCCCACACCACCTACCCCCTTCTCATCCTCCCCCACTCACTTGTCCTGTCACTATCCTCTTCTGTCTGTGTGTGGGGTATCTGAAATACAATTCTCCAATATATATCAAATGAAAGGCCAACTAATAAAAACAAACTCTAGATTAAAGATCTCAAATTATTATATTTGAAAACCTAAAATCCTCAGAGCATTGTGTGGCTCCGGCAAATAAAGCTAACAAAACCTTGGGATTTATCAACAGAAAGTTTACCTTTAAAGAACAAGAACATTAGTTTGCCGTTATTCGAAAGCATTGTTGGACTCCAACTTGAATATGGCGTTCAGTTCTGGTCCCCGTATCTCAAGAAAGACATTGACAGACTAGAATCCGTGCAGCGTAGACCAACTAAGTTAATCTCTATGAGAAACAAGCTAATTATATATTACATACATTATATTTGTTCATGCTAAAGAAAATATGTTACGAGGCCAACTTATCGAGTGTTTTAAGATATTTAATGGGGGTCACCTGCTTATTTTCTCTCCATTTCTCACTTGCTCTGGCTTGTATCCATTCAGCTCCATTCAGCCTACTGTTTGAAGATGTTTATCCCCATCCAGGTGTCGATTTCTTCCTGGCGATCGATATCGAGCCAGCATTGTATGAAGAATGTACACATTAAGCCTGCTGTCAATTTTTTTTTTTTTTTTAAATATGCTGGCTCGCTACCGCTTTGCCAGGAAAAAACCCAACACCTGGATGAGGATAAACTTCTTAATACAGTAGGCTGAATGGCGTCAAATGAATACAAGCCATAGACAGAGGAATAGAGAGAGAAAAAAAACGAATTGGGCCCCCTTAAAGGATTTGACCGAGTAGTTATCAATTATATCACAAATGATAACAATGCTGCAAACAAACCGAGGAAATGAAATGAAATTAAATAGAAAGAGGCATGCATACATGTCACACAAAATATCTTCACATACAGTGTGGTAAAAAAGGGAGGTGTCGATAGTAATTCAATCGATACGTTTAACCCCTTACCGACGGGGATGTTTGTAACTTCTACTACCTGCCTGGAGGGCATATTTATCCTAAACGAGCCTCATTCCATGCTCTTTTTCATGCATAAACAAGAGCTAGAGCGTAATACAATTATGTATCCGTGAAAGGGCGATAATAGAGCTTTCCAGTGACACCTGAATCATCCTTGTATGACCACGGGTTGCCCTGTAGCAATTGCGTAACCGGAGGTGAAAAATCCCTAAATAAGGTAATTTCCTTGGTTTTTTCCTGGTCTCGCGAGACAGTGGTTGTGGAATGTTGCAGTGGGGCTGTCAGTCGCGGCTCTGTGGTCGGGCCGGATTGTCAAAGCCTGCCTATCGTCCACTCAACGCGTGGACTCTCTCTCAGAGCCGATAATGTGCTCAAAATCCTGCCCGACTATTGTCGGGCACCGGACAATAGTCCATTGTTCTCTTGCCCGACATATGTCGGGCACCGCGGCTTGAGTATTATAAAGAGCATGCACGAACATTGAATGGAGACTGGATTAATATGAATGAATCAGTAGCTATATACTGTAAGTGTAAGTTTCCTCTCAGACTAATTTAACTCTATACTCTATACAAACTTTTCCTGTGGGCATTTCCTGACCCATAAGGTTATAATTCATCCTATTTTCCGGTACGGCTTTTTAGGCGGAGGGGCTGGAGGGTGGGTGGAGAGCCTTCTACTTTGCTGTCCTATTCTATTATAAATTGTTTCTGTGTAGTAGTAATTAAGCAAGACAACCTAGTAGGTGCGGCAAGGTTTGTGTGGCCTGAGTATCTGTGTAACTACGCTTAACTCTCTCTCTCCACATAATCAACAATACATTATCATTAAGCCAGCCCCACTTGGCAAGCGCATTACAGTTTTGGTCTCCTAATATATGCAAAGCTACTACCAAGCCTGAGTGTGTGTGGTGCCGGGGAAACGATGGTCATAACTACTGTAGGTACCAGACCTTGAAATTAAGGGGGGCGACCTGCGTGTTTTCTCTCCTTTTCTCTCTTTTTCTGGCTTATATCCATTCGGCCCCATTCAGCGTACTGTTTTAAGACGTTTATCCCCATCCAAGAGCCGATTTCATCCTGGCAGAGCAATAGCGAGTCAGCATTGTATGGAGAAATCCGGCTTCGCTATAGACATTTTTCTATCGAAACATGTACAAATTTAGCTTGCTGTCAAAAATTAATTTCATAAAATAGGCTGGCTCGCTACCGCTTGGCAGGAAAACAATCGACACATAGATGGGGATAAACGTCTTATAACAGTAGGCTGAATGGGGCCAAATGGATACAACTCAGAGAGAGAGACAAAAATCGAGGTTGGCCCCTTAAATGAACATATAAACTTAATCTGCATTTATAACTTATTATTATCTCTTGACTAAAGATTTTGCTTTCACTGCTACTCAATTACAATAATAATGATCTACATAAGCCTACTGAATTTACATATTTGACAATAGGAGTGTATACGACCGATAATAATTGCTTAACCCATTCAGTATCGGTGATATCCTTTTTCATTATTTTCTGGCCACTATTTGGCCATTTTATTCAGCTTACAACAGACGTCTACTAATTAAAAGGCTACACACTAGCCCAATTAATCCTCTTAGCTACCATACATGCTTCCTAAGCTTCATGGAATCGTCTAAATGTAGCTGAAATCAAAATTTAATGTAAAAGACATCGCTGATACAGAAGTGGTTAACTGTATGCAAATAATATTTTACTTAGATACGGTAGAAATGAAATAGACTGCGAATGCGACTTGGTGACAATATAATGATTGGAAATAAGTATTTAGTATTATGTTCTTCATATCACTTGTAAATTATCAGAGCAAAATGCTGTTTGATAACTATCTCATAACCACTAATTAAGGAACGCCCCCTTCTTAACATTAATCATCCATTACAAACCCCAATACACTTGAATAAACTAATGAAAGCATATGGTCCTCCCGGGATTCGAACTCGGGACAGCACACCCAGAACATAAGCATCTAAACCATTACACCACCAACACAGTTATCACGATAAAGCTAGACAATAAGGCAATATAACAATCAGACACATAAACTGGCTTGATATCACACATAAATATTCATGTTTGTCCGCATGTGGAATATTGTCTCCAGTTTTGGTTGCTATACTATAAAGTAGACATTTATAAACTAGAGAGAGTACAATAGAGAGTAGGGAGGTGTGGTGGAGTGGTCTTGCCACTGGACTGGTAATCCAATGACCTACAGTAGGTTCTAATCCTAATATGTCAATGGGAAGATATTACTGGGATGGAATTTGTGCTGTACCTAGTATCAGTGCATTACCACAAAGCCCACCGAAACGCTAAATAATTACCCTCATTGTCCCCTGATTAAATAGCACTGTATGAATATTCCCATATTCAAAACATGCTACAGGTGGACGTTGTCTAGCGAGTTCATTGCTCAATAGGTGGCGTTGTGAGAGTGATGGTCCGAGTCTAGGAGGTGAGACAGTGAAGTACTGGAGCGAGGCAGCATCAGAGATGGGGCTGCTTCGAGCCATGAGTGGGCAACTAAGCACCAAGCATCCTGTGAAGGCAAGATGGCAGGGGCTGGTTGCAGCTAAAAAGTGCTTCACATGTCTCACTCCCCTAGACTGGAAAGAGATATCACGGGCTTCACCGTTCAATGATTCGCGGTTGAATGTACAGGCTCTCAGCCTATGCCCGAGACCGAGAGGGAGTGGTTGGAATATAGAAAAGAAAAACACTATAATGATTCCTCCACTAAGAAATACAACATATAAGGAACTACTAAAAGAGTTAATCTTGTTTACCGTGGTAAACCGGAGACTGGAGAGTAAGATGGGACTTAATCCAAGTATTATTAAATTATCAAAGTCAATGACAATATGGCCGAAGTAAGAACTTCACATTTGATAACACAATATACACAAGACATAATGGTTACAAAGTTGTTGGAAAGGCGAAGCACTTTTTTTCAACAGAATCGTCAGGTTATGGACACAGTTGCCTATAAATGTTGTAGTGTCGTACAGTCCAGGCATTTAAGGTGAGATGGGTCGCTTTTCTGGTCCCCCTTCTCCCTCATGTTTAGCCCCATTAGTTTTCAGATTTTAAGATGTTTGCCCCATTAGTTTGTTGATTTTAAGACCTTTCGCCTCATTTATTTGTCAATATTTAGACTTTTCGTGCTATTTTAGGTTTCGATTTTTATCCTGGCGAACGATATTGATCCAGTAATTTTGGAAGAACCGACCTTCGGCCTGTAAATCTACCGAAAAATGTACACATTAATCTAGAAGGGGGATCTGATGGATATTTGTATAAGTTTGATGGAGGTCTACCGAGGAAACTAGAAAAATAATAAGTAAATAAATAAACCTACCAAAACTATAAACCCTATCATCTTAAATATTGCATAGATAAATTGCTTGCCATGAATGTATCATCATCATTTTGGTTTATGGTCCACTGATTTTTTTTTTCTGGAGCTGAAGCCCTCCAGTTGATTGTTGTGGCAATCTCTCTCTCTCTCTCTCTCTCTCTCTCTCTCTCTCTCTCTCTCTCTCTCTCTCTCTCTCTTTTAACAAGTAGCCTAATAAGGACCATTAAGTTTGTTGTTGCTTGAGTGTCATTGTCTTCCTTTGTAAAAATAACATAATACCAAATCCTGTGCTCCCCCATACGAGATAATAGCAGTCCTTCTTAATTACATTGTTGTAGCCACTGATGAGCCTATAAACCAAGTTAATTGCAAGTAACCGCCTTTCAATATGAATTAATATTATAAATCATAACATCCTGAACGTTTTTATGCTTCTTTCTCTTTTCATTTATCTCTCTCTCTCTCTTCTCATAAATGTGTGTTTCTCTTCTCATATATCTTTCTTTCTCTTCTCATGTGTCTTGCTCTCTCTTTTCATGTAATCTTCTTACTCTTCTCATGTATCTTTCTCTCTCTTCTCATGTATTATTCTTTTATTTTCTCATGTATCTTTCTCTCTCTTCTCGTATATCTTTCTTTATCTTTTCATTTATCTTTCTCTCTCTTCTTATATATCTTTCTTTCCTCTTCTTTTTTTATCTTTCTCTCTCTTCTCATGTATTCTTCAATTATTTTCTCATTTATATTTCTCTCTCGTCTTATAAATCTTTCTTTCTCTTCTCTTTTATCTTTCTCTCCTCATGCATTTTTCTTTCTCTTCTCATATAGCTTTCTCTTGCTGCTCATGTATTCTTCTTTCTCTTCTCATATATCTTTCTCTCTCTCTCTTAATTTATTTTTCTTCTTCTTCGGACACATCAACACTAAGATTATTACTGCCAAATCCCTGGAAGAGGCTTATGAAGAAAATGCCTTAAGCTTGTTTGGGTGTATAGTGCGTTCATTCTAGGCTGGGGCAGAAATCGTAACCTCTAACGTCTGTAACTCAAAAAGGGCTAGAGTAAATGAGCTGTCCAATGCTTGCACCTATTCCCAAGCCAAGTCTTCTATTTGGTTAGAAAGATTAGCTCGATTACTCTAGTTCCTTTTTGAGTTACAGAGGTTAGAGTGCTACGATTTCTGCCCAACCTAGGATGAATAGACTATACTCACCGTTGTTTCTATTAGCAAATTAAAGAGGAGTAGTTGTTGTGTTCGTAGGAAGAGTATGTGGCTAATTTGTATCGTCCACTCCGATCGCTGTAGCATTTTTCATGTATTTGTTTTGTCTATGTGAGTGAGGGAGACAAAAAGGCAGAACTGCCTATATCGAGTGGCCCTCCTCCCAGAGTTTGAAAGAGTGACAGGGCCAAAATCAAGGGACGGTCGAGCCAAAATGCCGTGGACACACGAAGTTTGAAGCAATTTAGGTCATAGGAAGTGGGAAAAACTGATTCTGGGAGAGAGTTCTAGAACTCAGCAGTTATGCTGACAATCCAACATCACAGTTATCTCAAAATGTATGCAACAAGAATAATTATGTGCTACATATAATTTATTCAAATCTACTCGCTTTCTCATTGTTGCATATTGGTTGTTTTTAAGGGGAGATGGGTAATTTTTTGTGGTCCCCTTTCTTCCACATGTTTATCACCATTAGCTTTCAGATTTAAAGACATTCGGGTCATTAGTTTGGCCGGCCTTCAGCCGAGACCTTTTTCTATCGAAAAAATTACATATATAACTGTAAATAGGGTACTGGGCGGGTGTAATTACATATATAACTGTAAATAGGGTACTGGGCGGGTGTAATTACATATATAACTGTAAATAGTGTCCTGGCGGGTGTAATTACATATATACTGTAAATAGGGTACTGGGCGGGTGGTATTACATATATAACTGTAAATAGGGTACTGGGCGGGTGTAATTACATATATAACTGTAAATAGGGTACTGGGCGGGTGTAATTACATATATAACTGTAAATAGGGTACTGGGCGGGTGTAATTACATATATAACTGTAAATAGGGTACTGGGCGGGTGTAATTTTAAGCTTGATGGAGGTATAGGGAGAAAACTAAAACAAAAATATATAATGATACATAAATGAGCCAATGAATCCGCTAATCCCCCCTTAAGTGAATGTTGTATTAACTTGTATATTACTGTCCATTGTATAAACTGTGGAGGAAATTGTCCACAGGAGGGGGTCCACCTCCTATTTTGTTTTTTCTATCTCTCCTTCTCTCTCTGGGTTGTATCCATTCGGCCCCATTCAGCCTACTGTTTTAAGACGTGTATTCCCCTCCAGGTGTCGATGTTTTCCAGGCGAGCGGTAGCAAGCCAGCATATTTAAAAACACAAATTTGACAGCAGGCTAAATATGTACATTTTTCGATAAACAAATTTCTCCAGGGATTTATCCATAAAATGCTGGGTCGCCATCGCTCGCCCTGGAGAAAAAAACAACCGGATGGGGGGATACGACTTGAAATAGTAGGCTGAATTGGCCGAATGGATACAAGCCAGAGAAAGAGAGAAAAGGAGATAACAAAAAGCAGGTCACCCCCCTTAACCCTTTTTTATACCAGCGACGTCTGTTATGTTTTATTCTAGCTATACTTAGATGATTTATACCAGCGACGTCTGTTATGTTTTATTCTAGCTATACTTAGATGATTTATACCAGCGACGTCTGTTATGTTTTATTCTAGCTATACTTAGATGATTTATACCAGCGACGTCTGTTATGTTTTATTCTAGCTATACTTAGATGATTTATACCAGCGACGTCTGTTATGTTTTATTCTAGCTATACTTAGATGATTTATACCAGCGACGTCTGTTATGTTTTATTCTAGCTATACTTAGATGATTTACCAGCGACGTCTGTTATGTTTTATTCTAGCTATACTTAGATGATTTCAGGCAGCTTAGACAGGATCTGTGGTAGCTAGAGGGTTGATTGAGATAGTTCAAAGCCTTATAATTGCTAGAGATCCTTCCTAAATGGGGTAGTGCTTGGTTTTTGGTCTATGTAATTATATATTTATTTAGTTTTAAGTTTCCTCGTAAGACCTTCATCAAGCTTAAAAGGAATACCCCCTAGACCCCATTTCAATATACAGTTGTACAATTTTCGGTAGACAAATGTTGCTGCCGAAGACAGGTTTTCTTCTAAATTTACAGGCTCGCTATTGCTCGCCAGGAAAATGACGACCCCTAAATGGTATGAAATGTCTTAATATTGACAAAGAAATGAGGCAAAAGGTCTCAAAATAGTCAAACAAATAGAACGAACGTCGTAAAATCTAAAAACGACTACCTCCCTCTTAAACGTTATCATAAGCATTATGTAAATATTCCTCTTGGCGGTAACCTTAAAGTTGGATGCTAAAAACCCTATTAGTTTCACTTAGTTCCTATTAACTTTTGATTGAAAATATATTCACGCACAAACATGTCTTGGCCTGCAGAGATCTGTGCCTCATTAAGGGGGAGGTACTCGCTATTTCTGGACCCCCTTCTCCCTCATGTTTAGAACCATTAGTTTTGCGATTTTAAAACGTTCGTTCACTAGTTTGGCGATTTTGAGACCTTTCGCCTCATTTTGTTATCAATATTTAGACCTTTCCTTGCCCTTTAGGTGTCGATTTATTCCTGGCGAGCGATAGCGTTCCTCTAATGTTAGAAGGAACCGGCCCGTACATTTTTTTTACCGACAAATGTACAAATTTATTTTGAAAAGGGGTCTAGGGGGTGTTTTGTTTAAGCTTGAAAGAGCTCTAGCGAGGAAACTCATAAATAAATCAATATATAAATATATGGACCATAAACCAAGCACTACTCCCTGTTCAGTGCGCAGTTGGGTTTGAGGACATTTGATTGATATCCAGTACTCGATAAATTTTATACAATTCGTAGTCATGTACTTAACCTTTGACTGTCTTGATGGTGTAATGGTTAGAGTGTTTGGTGTTGGGGAGCGAATTTAATAAACTCGATTTTATTAAAATTAAATCCTGTTTGGCAATCAAAGAGTGTAATACTTAGTAAGCTTTCGTGTGTCCTATATAATTTATATTTATGATTAAGGTGTGTACACAGAAAACCAAAGTTCTTCGAGAGAAGTAATAGTATATGGAGTAGTTTCCATTAAGCCATCAATGCCAATTTGTACGAGTAAATTTAATAAAGCTGGATAATTATATATATACATGCACGCATGGTGGTGGATATAATCGGTAACCTAGTGCATGCAGTTTAATTACGGGGGGGTAGTACAATGATGAGTTTTTGCCTCACCAGGCCCCCCCCCCCGTCTGTGGCAAACAATCAACATTATGACAGAATTGAATTGAGTAAAGTATCATATAGAGGTAATGAGTATCCAGGCTGGTACTGAACATTGTCAAGGCTATATGGTATAATCAGGAACGGTCTCTGACTGTACCTGCCATACTGGCTTCATTAGGTTAAATATGACATTACTGGGACGTATATTAACCTAAATATGTATTTTATAATTTGTCTAGCAACACGTATGCCAAATAACATGTTTACATATTATGAATAACATTTTTCTGTATTTATTATTCTGGAAATATCAAATAAATCAAAGTAACCCGAGTTATATGATATGCTTTTCCTAAAGTAAAAACACGAGAGTCCCTATAGTAGAGTAAGTACATTCATGGTAAGTAATGTCCTGCCGCTCTTCTTACCCCCCCCACCCCCCCCCCCCCCCCCCACCACCCACATCTCTCTCTCTCCCTCCTCTCTCCTCTCATTCTATATCTATATACTGTATATATATATTCTATCTATCTATATATTGCCTGATGCCGTGATCCCCGAAGGGGTGGCCAGGCAACGGTACCGCCCACCCATGCACCTCTGTCCCCAGTCAGTCACGCCCCCTCCTCTCAACCAGCACCGGCGGGTGCCCAACCCCGAACAGGCGGGGGTGCCCACCCCGAAAGGGGTTGATATAGGGGAGCTAATCCCCCCGCCAAAGGCGGCCTTGTCTAGGCCTTGCCTAGCTGATGCTGAGAGGCATTGGGTTCTAGTCATGTGGTTAGTATTTGTTCCTGGTCTATCAGAGTGAGAGCGTGAGCAATCTCCTGGCCATAGAACCCATAGCTTACATCTGACTGTTCCTTTAACCTTATATATTTTCCTGGATCTCTAGTAAACGGCGTCCTTCCTCCGTGGATGACCCTCACCAATCTACCAAGATTTGGAAGTCAAATGCGTCCACATTTTTTTTCCCTTTGCCGCCTCAACTTCTCTTCCATAATTGCTGAGGGGCACAGGGCCCTGGTGGGGCTTTGGTTTCCTCGGGCGTTCCGCACCCTCCTCAGCTCCCCGCCATGGCAAGTGCCTTGGTCACTCAGGTTTTTATTGTGGTCGGCAGGGAGGGTTTCTGTGGGAGGCGCTCGTTATGGGCCTTGGAATTGCTCGGGGCCTTGGGGCTGTTTCGGCCAGGAAGCTTGGGGAACAACAACAACAACAACAACCAGCACCGCCTGCATCCATATCTTCCACACCTCTTCTTTGGTCTAACCTCCTCCCTCTCCGTCCTTCCACCTCCGCTCTCGTACACCTTCTTAGTCATTCGCACCTCTTCCTTCCCATACGTTCCATATGGCCGAACGCATCTCAAGGTGTTCCTTTTCTAACACTTTCCAGCACATCTACCTCCACACCACACCTCCTTCTTACTTCCACATTCGT
>CM064505.1:12234657-12470971 GCA_032716605.1 Paralithodes platypus | reverse complement strand
GCTAGCTGCTACGTCTTACGGCTGCATGCCCCGTAAAACGTTAGCAGCTAGACAGGTAAAACGTAAGTTTCTCCCGCCAATCGTACAATGTTCACGTAAAACGGGAAAGTGAAAGTAAGTCCGGCCGCATCTGGCAACACCGCCTCACTGCGTGTTGGCGGGAAGACGCGGCAACGTTGTACGGGGGGTATATAAGGAGCAGCGGGGGACACTCCCGTCATACCTCTCACCACACCGGAGCAGCAAACAACAAACCAACCCTGCCACCTGCTTGCCACCCTCTGCACCCTGCCCTGCCCTGCTTGCCACCCTTTGCACCCTGTCCTGCCCTGCTTGTCACCCTCTGCACCCTGCCCTGCCCTGCCCTGCCCTGTACCATGCAGAAGAAAGGCGTGAAGAAGGCCAGGAAGGCTTCCCCTGCCACCTCGACATCTGACACATCACCTGGTGACCCCTCTCAGCCCGGCCCCTCCAACTCTGACCCCTCTCAGCATGGCCCCTCCAACTCTGACCCCTCTCAGCCAAGCCCCTCCAACTCTGACCCCTCTCAGCCTGGCCCCTCGACGCCTGAAGATGAAATTGTTCTCGACCTCGGCCCCGATAGTGGAGAGCTCGAGGTTGAAGTGGATGATGAGACTGATGAGGAAGAAGAGGAGGAAGAAGTAGAACCTGCACTTACCAACAGCCAGGCTCCACCAAAGAAACGGCACAGGAAGAAGACGAACGTGATACTGACGGAGGAGACGGAGAGGATGCTGGCTGATTGGATTGAGCTGGATGCGCCTTTCATTTTTGACAAGGGGGACCCCAGGCACAAGAACAAGGAACATATAGAGTCTGTATGGGCGGAGAAGGCTGCGACCATGGACCCACCAATGACCGCCTTCGATTTGAAGACCTGGTGGGGATCTCTCCGCTCCAGGTTCGGCCGGCTCAGCAAGTTGAAGAGTGGTGATGGGGCCAAACGACTGACTGAGAGGGAGAAGTGGATCCTCAGTATGTTCCACTTCATGAAGCCACACATTGTCCGTCAAAAGAAGCCCCGGTCACTTGGTATGCCTCAGGTACGTTGATATTTCTTATGTTTTCAAACCCTTCCACAGTGACAGTGTCAGTTTTAGGTTATTTTCGTAATTATTTTGCTTATAATGATGCTATTATTGTGTTCAATTTATCGTGTTAAACTCCAAATATTTGTTAATGAAACGCATAATAACTCAAACCAGTTTATTCATGTTATTTTAAAGGTTACAAGGATGAATGGTTATGTTGAATTGTATTTTAAATGTTATTTACATAATACGTACATGTTACTAATTCTACATCATGTCACAACAGACTGCTGCCCAGGCTGCAGCACCGTCGCCTGCTGGTGTTCCTGTCCCTGACCGCACCCCAACACCTCCTGTCCCCAGTCTCCGAGGTGGATGACCCCTCTGCCGGCAGTCAGGAAGAGGAGGACACACCCCCAGCCATCGCCCAGCCTGCACGGAAGGTGAAGAAAGGGAAGCCTCCTGGTGCTGTCCCTTCAACGTCAACACACGGGACCCTGGAGCAAGTGAGTAGAGAAAATATTACATAAGAACATAAGAACATAAGAAAATGAGAGTCTGCAGAAAGCCGATTGGCCTAAGCAAGGCAGATCCCTGTCCCACACAACCCCAATTCAATTACAAAGCCCAATTATAGGCTCCACACTCTAATACCCTGAGGATCATCTTACCAAAACGGCTAGGGATTAACGCAGGATTATGGGGGTCTGCAGAGTGCTGATTGGGCCAACCCGGCTGATCCCCCTTCACACCCAACCCCTCTCGTCCATATGCTTATCCAATTTTATCTTAAAGCTCCCTACAGTTTTAGATCCCACTATAGCACTTGGTCGTTACATTGTTCATTGGTGGCACCCCATTGCAATTCCATGCTATTATTAGATAAAGTGTTTCTGTTTCCAAAGTTATTACAATAACATAAATTAATAATAATACTAAAGATGTCATGATTTCACACCATACTATCGACAATAACTTTGAACATATTTTGTCCCCAGAATACCACAACATTTCATTGGTTAAAATAAATTTGTTGTCATTACATAAGAACATAAGAACATAAGAAAATGAGAGTCTGCAGAAAGCCGATTGGCCTAAGCAAGGCAGATCCCTGTCCCACACAACCCCAATTCAATTACAAAGCCCAATTATAGGCTCCACACTCTAATACCCTGAGGATCATCTTACCAAAACGGCTAGGGATTAACGCAGGATTATGGGGGTCTGCAGAGTGCTGATTGGGCCAACCCGGCTGATCCCCCTTCACACCCAACCCCTCTCGTCCATATGCTTATCCAATTTTATCTTAAAGCTCCCTACAGTTTTAGATCCCACTATAGCACTTGGTCGTTACATTGTTCATTGGTGGCACCCCATTGCAATTCCATGCTATTATTAGATAAAGTGTTTCTGTTTCCAAAGTTATTACAATAACATAAATTAATAATAATACTAAAGATGTCATGATTTCACACCATACTATCGACAATAACTTTGAACATATTTTGTCCCCAGAATACCACAACATTTCATTGGTTAAAATAAATTTGTTGTCAAATATGAAAATATTATGTTTCGTGTGTTTAATGTTCTCTTGTTTCTTGTTCAAGGTCCTCGCGAATTCTGAGAAGCTGCGACAGAACCTGGGTCAGGCGTTCGATGTGGTCGAGGACCAGGACCATAAATATTGGCGCTACTCCCTGGAGGGCATGGTGAAAGACTGTGTGGGGCTGCCTCCAGCTTATAACACCACACTCAAGTTGGAACTGTTGGCAGCCATCGACCGGTTCAAGGTTGCCCATGCGGAGGGAGTGCCCCGGCCTGGTCCGGACCTCTTGCTCCACGCCCACAGGAGCTTTGGCTTTCCGGCGCCCCTACCCCAACCCGTGGCACAGCAGCATCCGACAGTGATGTACCAGGGCACTCCAGCAACCACCCTGCCTCCTCCCACCCTGTCGACCCAGCCTCAGCCTGGTCTTGGGGGCATCGTGCTACCTGCACACCAGGTTGCAGCCTTGAAGTCGTTGTTGGTACAGCCACCTGTAACGACACCCCCTCGCCAATTCGTCCCGCCTACTGCCTCCACACCCAGCCAACCGTCTTTCGACCTGGGGCAGTTTGGCAACACATTCCTAGAAATGTTGACGGCTCAAAAATCCCCAACACCTGTCATTGTATGTACGCCTGTGTCTGCCATAGATCCCCTGAATGAGACACAGGAGATCCCCAAGCATTTATAATACCCTCTGTATATATATATATATAAATCTTAATGTGTATTTTTTTTAAATATATGTATTTGTGTAATGACGTGTGTGTTTATATTTCAAATATTTTATCATAATTGTTGATTAATAAGATGAAACAAAAAATCTATAATGAAAGTAATGAGCATACAAAATAAATAATTCATTTAAACGCAATAATGATAATATGGTTAATACTAATTATGACAATCATTGATGGACAACTTACATTAAATATAACTGTTAGACATAAAGTACAAAACAAAGGTAACATGGAAAACATAGCAAAATTGAATGCAATTAGAAAGTCAAAGATGTAAAATTAAATAAGCATAGTACAATTTAAGTACACATATAATTTAAACTACATAGGAAGAACCTAAACATTAGAGAAAATGCACTTTCAAAGATACAATTACAATACAAAGCAAACTAGCAAAGCCTCGATGTATTTAAAAGTAAATGTAACTCACCTAAATCCGGTCATCCTGCCAAGCCACAGATCCTTGAGGGGAATTGAAGTAGGTCTTGAGGTAGTTGCGTTGAGCCTTGGCAAGCAGGGTTGCAGTGTTGCGGGTCACGGGTGGGATATTGTTTCCTACAGGTGGGTCAGTCCTCCAGGCGCCAGGTATGAGTTGGTGGGTGTGTGGGTCCTCTTGATCTACCTCTGATTGTGGTGGGCATCGGCCTCGTAGGATGTTGTGTAGAATGCATGAGGCCAACACAACAACCTCTACACGTTCAGGTTTTAGAGATATTGCAGTGTGGAAAACCCGGAAGTGGTTGGCAAGAATGCCAAAGGCGTTCTCTACCGTCTGGCGGGCCCTGCTGATTCTGTAGTTGTATATTCGTTCCTGCTTCGTGAGGGATCGTAGGGGGTAGGGCTTCATCATGTAGGCGCTTAGAGGGAATGCATTATCACCTACTAAGAAGTATTCCGTGGGTGGTCCAGTGGGATCGGTAGAGATAACCTCGGCGGTTGGCAGATTTACGTCCTGTTTCTCAAGCAAGTTAGACAGACTGGTGTGTGCAAAGCCACCACCATCAGACTCTGACCCTATGGCACCAACGTCGACGTATATGAACTTGTAGTTGGAGTCAACAATTGCCATCAGTACAATGGAAAAAAACTTCTTGTAGTGAAGTAATATGTGCCACCAAAGTTTGGGTTTCGGATCCGTATGTGTTTGCCATCAATGGCTCCTACACAATGCGGCAGATTCCATCGTTCCTCATAGCCGCTGGCAACCTCCTTCCATGCAGCAGGCGATTGTGGCGTCTTGATCTCCTGATCTCCGTAGACAGAAATGATGGCCTGGCAGGTGTCGGGAACAATTTGGCTGATGGTGTTGTGGGCAACACGAAAGTTGTACTGCAGGCTCTTATATGAATCACCCGTAGCGAGGAAACGTAGGGTGATGGCCACCCGCAGACCAGCAGGAATGGGGTTCCGCCAGAATGTAGGTTTCCTCTGAATGAGGGGTGTGACACATTCAACTATCTCATCAAATAGTTGTTTGTCTACCCGGGTGAAGTTTTTGTATAGTTGTGGACATTCGGTGGCCAACTCTTGCATCAGCTTCTCATAATGGCCATGTTCAGGCCTTCGTTATAGATATGGCCACACCCACACTGTCCTCTTGCTCCTTTCATTCTTCTTCTCTTCTTCTTCTTCATGGATGTGGTTTGCTATTGCAAGCAGTTCTAACATTTCTATGTAGGAAATGATCCATTGCATGAGCCGGGTGTTTTGCCTGTTCTCCGGTTAGATTAGGGAGTTCACCATCTTGAACTCCTCCAGGATGTATTCCGTGATGTTCTTCATGGTGCCGAGTCAGAAGTGGGAATGGGAACGTTGTGGCCAGCCATGCCCTTTTCTAGTTCCCAGATTCCAACCAAGACATACGTGGTTGACAAAGACTGTCTTTTGTCTGTGTTTGGACCATAGACTCCTCTACATAAGGACTGGCGTCGGCCATACTTGGGTCCCGGAACTTGGGTCCATTGTCAGGCCCACAAACTGAGGTCTTATTTTAGTTTTACTGGATATGGGACTTTGTGTTTTTACTCTACAACATCTTATTAACTAGAGCAACCAAGTAAAGGAAAATAAAACATTTGTTTTTGGTTGATTGACTCATAAGTCTCTTTCGTGATTGAACATAATAGGAAAATATACAGTTATAATGAGATAGTTTATAAGAACATGTATTATACAAGCAAAGCATCATACCATGACTTACATTAATTAAATATTAGAAGAAATTAAAGTAAAACCTTTGCAAAATATTACTTTACACATAATTTTACATATATCAAAAGTCACATAACACAATAATTAACTTAAACATTAGAAAGTTTCTCTTGTCGCCTTAAGCAGCCTAGTGTACACTCCCGATCGTTTGTATTAAATACAAAGGCCTTAAACAACACATTACACAATGTCTGCCATGCTCCTGAATGGCTAGCTAAAGGAGCATCTACATAAGACAAGCATTGTGTCAAGTAATTGCAACAACACTTTTTCGAGTCTTGAAGAGACATTTGAAGGGTGATGCCACTATGTACAAAGAAGACAGTAGCCAGTGTAGGCATACTCAGCCCACCTCGATTGAGCGCAGTCAAAAACTCTGATGACAAGCATTCCCCAGAATCTACTTCCTGTTGTCCATGTTTATGAGCTAAAAATCCCCCAATGTAGACAATTTTATGTTTTAAAGTATCATCTGAATCTAGAAGTAGTTGAGTGTCTTGTAATGTCAGCTCTTCCAGAAGTTGTAAATCACCATCATCTATTGCTGCTGTACAAAATTCATAGCTTACTTCTTTGGCTCGGTCAGGAACGATGTCACGTTTCAACAGCTGATGCAACTGCTGTACTTTGGATGCTGCTTGAACATCCCCAATGTCAATGTAAAAATTTCCTCCACTACGTTGTCTTGCTTGACCAAAACACTTTTCTAGGGGATCTTGTGAAAAAAACAGCAGGTAGGATGTAAGCAAAATCATGGGTTTCAAAAAGATATTGTGCTGCTTCTATGTTATACCTTGTTGTGATGACAAAGGCATCTGCTGTTGACTGTGTTAGTTTCTTCTCTCTGCCATGCCCACCAGTCCACCGACAGCTGGATACAACTGTACACATTTCCTGCAGAGCTTTAAAGTTTGTACATTTTAATGTCCAAGGTTCATGATATTGGTCTCGTAAATGAACTGCGCTGTACTTGCTTTTAACATTCATCATTTTAAACCAATTGGTTACCAGTGTTATGTATATCACTGTTCCATCCTGAAATTTAACAGTTCCTTTAAGACCTTCAAATGCAGCAATCGTTTTCTCATTGAACACTTGGCAAACTAAGGGCACACTCTGACGTTGCAATGGTTTAGGAAATACTGATGAGCGTGTGAGTTTTGTCAGACGAAGTGGTGTCTTCTGATCTTCATTGTAAAGAGCTTTAACATCACTCCAACATGCCAAATATTCTGTACCGTCCTTGCTAAAATGTAATTCTTGACATTTCTCTGTGATCCAGTTGTTTCTCATATTCTTGAGGATGTGAACATAATCATAGACAAGGAAAACATTTATGCCATCTGGTGCTAGTGTTACTTTTCCAGGACCCCCAAGCATTCTGTAAACAGCTTGATTCAGTGGACAGTTGTCACAGACGAACGATACTGGATGGCCACCATTAGCTTTAACAACATATACAGCCTCAAGTAATATTTCCTTCAGTTGAATAGCATTCAGTTTTGATACAGGATGAATTCGTATGATGTACCGTGGTCCTCCATAGTGACAAACAACTTCAATAGCAAGAGCAGATGTTGCTAGATTTTCTGGTCCGTTTGTTGCATAGCCTACTATATGCTCTCCTGTAATCTAAGGGCCTGCTTAAGCTTGACTTCATCAAACAAAATGCTAACTAACCGCTGTTGTGGCTTCAACTGATCAAAAAGGATTGGGAGACACTTGTCAGCATAAGTGCGAGATAACAATTGGCGAATCTGTTTCTCACAAGGAAGACTAATTGCTTTGGAGTTTCTAAGCATTCTATATGCTGCGGGTGATATACAAAACAGTTCTGCTGCAAGAATTAACATATGCTTTGTATATCGGCGATTTTTAGGAGGAATAAGAAGGAGTTGTAACTGTGCTTGAATGAACTGAAAACCTTCAATTTCATGAAATTATGTGATAGTCAAGTTCTGAAATTATTCTTTTTAAGCGGTCAGTATTAGTCGCTTCATGAGTGTTCATAATTCTCACTATTTCTTCAATTTGAGACCACTTACTACCAAGCTATTTTTTTGAAGATTCAGTTTACTTTTTGGTATCTCCAAGCCACTTTTCTCTGCTACTACCAGCTGCAGAAAACCAAAAGGAGACTGTACCTCTTTAAAATGAAGAAACTTATCAACTGCTCTACCATTACCATCTGTCTTAAACATTGTCAGTTCTCTACCATTTTGCATTATATAAAACTCAGGGAAGTGTTTTCCAATCTCTCCGGCAAATTTGTCATAACTATGCATTTTGTCTTGTTCATTTTCAAATTCAGTTTGTTTTTTAAGTCTTGCTTCACTTGTCACTGTTTTAGTTAACCTAGGAGCTGACGTAAGTTGTTTGAGGCAAGACTTGGGTACACCTTTAAAAACTGTAGGAGGCCCAGCTGGTCGTTTTCCTCCCCGAACTGTGACCCAATCGCAGTCGAAGTGTGATGCACAAATCCATAGTTTCGACCTGTCTCTCAAACTTTCTGGGCTATTTGGCATAGCACTAATCCATGCATGTCGTTCTTGTTCTTCATTCGGGAAACACACCATAGGACTGTATGGCTCTCCCCTGTAGTTTCCACGACAATTGAATGCAGCACATCTTTTCGGCATTGTTCCTGTAAAGCAAAAAACAAGAATAGTTGTAAAATGGTTATCAGTACATATCAGAGCAACCCGTTGACATCAGCTCAATTCTAATATTTATCAGCTAAATAAGTTGTTAACACAGATCCTTTTGTTACTGGTAAGTATTTATAAGAAAATTACTTACAATAAGCTGAGAGATAACGAACAACAGAACAAAAATGTGTTGCCTCTAACGTGTCTCGTGGGTGACTGGCGTCTGGCATCGTCCTGGGCTGTTCGTTTTCTGGCGAGACATTATGGCGCCAATATGGCGGGGATATGGACGATTGCGTGTGAAATTACATGCATTTATATGTAAAGTTGTGTTTGTGTACATATTTTTGTGTTTAAGAAAGTCGGAGAGACCACTGCTTTCATGATACTACTTTTAAGCAATGGACCCAAGTTTCAAACTCCGAGAGTGCTCGTTTCCAGTCCTTATGTAAAGGGGTCTATGGTTTGGACAGACGGGGTGTGCCTACGATTGTCCGGACACGGTCCACGTAATGCCGACAAACTCACAAGACGTACGGCCTCAGCTACGTAGGTCTTGTGGGGGCGTGGGCATGGGCGTGGCCTGTGTTCCCGCAAATCGGGCAGCCCAGGCGGACTAACGGGGACATGCTTACGCAAGTCGCAAGCACGTACGTAGCTCCATACGACTACATTACGTCTGACGTAACACTGGCCCCGTTACGGTACGTATGACGGGAAGTGCAATAGTCTTCCTCTATACGGGCGTACGCGGCCGGACTACGGCCGTCATTACACAAAATTTATGATCACGCCTGACGGGAGCATACGGGAGCGATATATGTGAATGTGTGACCCCAGCATAACTGATTTACAAACCGTCAATGCCTATCAAAAAGATGAGCTTCATTAATTTATCTCAGTACGGAACATGGAGACACCTATATTTTACTCACTTGAATTAGGATAGCTGTAAACAGTGCATTTCTGCATGATGTGAGAGCACAGTTTCTAGCACCGGTATCACAAAACAGTAAACCTTTGTTTGATATATTTATAGTCATGGTAGGTGGGCCTGCTTACCTTAGCCAGCAGACCAGTATTTCTTTGCAAGCATAAACAAATATATAGCAAATATAAAGATCACGGCAACTCGAGGCTACTGACTTCAGCTGGGATCATTAAACTGAATTTAAAACTCTGGAGAGCTCTCATAGGTTTCACACAGGCTGGTTCAAACTTGTATACACTATGTTCCTCTTTCTTGTTAAGAATAATTGATACCGGTATTGAGTAAGACTCAATGTAAGGCAAAATATAATATACCGGTAGCCTACATGCATATCGGTACTGTACTAATGATGATAGGCCTACCATTTAACAACACCTACAGTATATACTGATACTGGTACGTACTTGATGTGATGTATATCTGAACTAATATTCACTGCATTTTATGTTCCTGTAATGATAAAACTTTGCATAAATTAAAACTAATGAAAGATTATACCAATAAATGACAGTGCTGTACATTCTGTCCAGTAAGTCATGTTTCAGCAGAGTATTTTTGTATAAAAATTGGAAAATTGAACCCGGTACATGTACTGGTATATATATATAGTACTATATACAGATATATATATATATATATATATATATATATATATATACACACACTATATATACATATACAGTATATATATATATATATACGGTATATACAGGGTGGATGGGACTCGTTAGCCTTGGTCGGCAACTCACTAGGGGAGACAACCTTATACAAATCCGGGTGGATGGGACTCTGTCAGCCTTGGTTGGCAACCTGTCTAGGGGAGTAAACCTGATACAAATCCGTACTGCTTACCTAGGGGTAAGGCAGGTTAGTGGATGGATTAGCCGAACACTACTGTAGCAAAATAGTGCTAACAAGATACACAGAGGGCCTCGGAGTCGGACGGATCCTAAATTGAGTGGTCAATCCTGTAAGTCCTTTACTAAACTGGCTCGGGTTGTCCCTCTCACAGGGAATAGGTCCGCTTGGGTGCATTCTGTGTATGGCCACCCTTACATTCTGTGTAAGGGGAGTAAGGTGTCCGGCAATAGATAGATAGGCCTATATATAAATATATATATATATATATATATATATATATATATATATATATATATATATATACACTAGGCCTATATATATATATATATATATATATATATATATATATATATATATATATATATATATACCGGTATACATATACCAGTACATGTACCGGGTACAATTTTCCAATTTGATACAAAAATACTCTGCTGAAACATGACTTACTGGACAGAATGTACAGCACTGTCATTTATTGGTATAATCTTTCATTAGTTTTAATTTATGCAGAGTTTTATCATTACAGGAACATAAAATGCAGTGAATATTAGTTCAGATATACATCACATCAAGTACGTACCGGTATCAGTATATACTGTAGGTGTTGTTAAATGGTAGGCCTATCATCATTGGTACAGTACAGATATGCATGTAGGCTACCGGTATATTATATTTTGCCTTACATTGAGTCTTACTCAATACCGGTATCAATTATTCTTAACAAGAAAGAGGAACATAGTGTATACAAGTTTGAACCAGCCTGTGTGAAACCAATGAGAGCTCTTAGTCCAGTCAAATTAGCTGATATATCCCCGAACCCACCACTAATTGCAACAGAAACGAAACCTGTTGGGATTTGTTCAGTAGGGTACCCTTCATGATAATACTAAAAGTCCCACACATTTTTTTGAGTGGATCAATATTTTTATCAGGGTTGAACTTTTGGATTTCTGGATTTTTGTTTATTTTTTTTTTTATTTTTTTTTTTTTTGGTGCATGTATGACATCAGTATAGGTAGTAATATTCATAACTACATGTATGTTTTCCCATAATAGTCCAGTCAATGTACACCAGGACCCACCACTAATTGCAACAGAAACGAAACTAGTGTTATTTGTCTTGGAAAAAGGTTCCTTATAACATACTAAAAGTCCCAAAGAATCGTCGGAGTGGAACATGGTGAAATAACAGAATGAAAAAGCATCACTATTTTGCCACTTTTTAAACTTGGCGCAACTTCAAATGGTCATTAAGACTCGTCTTCAAACTTCTCATAAGTGCCTGTTCGATCACCAGGTCTGGAGACAACCCTGCCCAGAAGCGGTCACTCCTCCTGACTACATGTAGTCCCTGGGTGAACTGTTGGTAGACATTGGGGTGTGTGTCTTCCAGTTTTGTCAATTTCTGCAGATAGAGGTGCAATGACTTCATGTACAAGTTATGGCCGGAGGCAGCTAAGTACGGAAGCATGGCTTGCATCGTCTCCAGATGGAGGGACCAATCTCCGATTCGTTCTGATCGCATGAATGACCTCATGATGTCTATCATCTCCATGTATTGCAGCCACAGACGTGCAGTACGGTAGCTCGATTCCAACATGTCCTTGTGTGTCTCAAGTTTCTATTGTAGATCCTGCAGGTACAAATATGATTCTACATCACTGAGCGTGATTTCACCAGAGAGGAGATCATCATAGAGGTTCCCTATTGTCTCCAATTCCAGTGGCACATTGTCATTAGATAAAGACAACTTGATCCCCAACAGGCTGCTCAAGAGAAGTGTGTGAAGGACGGAATCTACAAGGAGATGACCACGAATGGCACGAGCAACTGCGTATCCAGTGAGAATATGGGTAACAGTGTTCCCAGAGAAGATCACTTCCAAGATATCTTGAAGGCCTGTTCCTCTCATCAAGTGCCCAATGCTACCCAGAAAGCTCATTAGTGCGTGAAATCCCCCAAGTCTTAAAATAATCGGATGCAGATCACTGTCCTCTCCAGCACTTTCCACAATTTGAGTTACCTTGAACCACAACGGCTGGTCAAAAGTGAGCACTGGTGTTGCTCCATAGCGCTTGGCATGCTCTACAACGAAGTGTAAAGTTGAGTTGACACACATCATGTCACTCGGGTTCACTCGAGTTGGCGGCACACCATGGCGGAAGGCGGACGCAAGTTTGAGGCTCCGGCATATGTTATGGGAATGTTCAATTAATTCACGGATATCGAGTGCATACGGGGCTAACAAGAAGAGGAAGGATTTAGTGAAGTGTTTGGAGGATATATTGGTGTGGTGGAGGGGTGATATATAGTGTAATAAGAGTGTGTAGTGACGGGACAGCGGTAGGGTTGTGAGTTGTTGAGTTTGTAAACAAACATGGCAGAGGGAATTTCGGGTATGACGGAGGCGGAAGGAAGGTTACAACGTTTTCGGGGATTTAAGAGCACAGATAAGAAGTTAGAAGAGGTTAGTATTGTTGTGAAGGATTTGGAAAAGTGGATGAGTGATACAGAAAATGGAAGGGGGATATTGGTGAGAAAGTTAAGGCACTGTGTGTAATGTGTGGTGTGACAGGTGGGGAAGGGAATAGGCCTAGCGAAGGAAGTTAATGCAGGCCTATTTTGGCAGTTAATGAGAGCCTAGAGATGGTATTGAAAAGGGTAGATGAACTGGGAGCAGAGAATATGGCATTGAAGGAGCAGCTGAAGGAATACGAAGGACGTTTCACGGAAGTAAAGGAGTCGACTGCATGGACGGTGGTAGGTAAACAAAAAGTCAAGGATTTGGAGGATATTATGAAAGAGCAAAAGGAAGAAATGAATATGACCAAAAAAAGTTTTGAGAGTGCAGTTGTAGGGGTCATGAAGAACAAGGAGAATGTCGTGAGGGAGGCCATGGACAGGGATAGGGGTGTAATCTTGTATGGAGATATAGAGACTCATATGAATGATAATGGAGTGAGAAAAGTGAGGGATATGGAGACAGTGAAGGAGGTCTTGAAAGGTGTGGATGAGGACAAATCTGGATGGGAAGGGCAGGTGGAGGAGGTCAGTAGGATAGGTAGATATAAAAGGGGAGAGATGAGACCTATAAGGGTACAGTTAAAACTAGGGTAGTGGCGGAGACTGTGACAAATTTTAGTTGGAGGCTAAATACAAATGATAAACTGAAACACATAAGACTAAAGAAGGATTTGAGTATAGAACAAAGGAAAAAAATTAAGGAATTACAAGAAAAGGCTGATGAAAATAATGGAAAGTTGGATGAGGAGGATAAGAGAAATTTTTACTGGAGAGTGAGGGACGGAAAAGTGAGGAAGTGGTTTATAAGAGTAGAAGGGAGGGGGAGATCAGGGAGGGGAGAGAATGTGATGGGAGTTGTGACGGAGGAGGAGAACGGGGTGGAGGTGTCACAGGGGGAGACAGGAGACAAAGAGGCAGACCCAGTAGTGCTAACAGGGGTGTAGGGTACGGACTGGAGGAGCGGAATGGTGTAATTGCTGAAGGAATGGTAGATGGATTAAGGATTATGTTTAGTAATGTGGATGTGTTTACCCAGGACAAGAAAAGAGAACTGATATGTAGGTTGAAGGATGAAGAGGAAAAACCTGATGTCATGCCCTACAGGAAGTAAGACCAAAAAATGTTAGAATTGAAAGGGAACTGGTGGAATATAGTTTGGAGGGTTTTGAGTTATATGAGAGAAATGCTATTAGAGCAGAGGTTGGAAGAGGACTGTTTATTTATGTAAGAAAAGAGCTCAAGGTTAATGAGGTGGATATGAGACAGCAGTATTGTGAGTATTTGTGTATTGAAGTAAAATGTGTAAGAGGATCAATTATAATTGCCTCTATATATAGAAGCCCAAATAATAGCAGGGGAGAGGATGATAACCTACTGAAAGCAATGGAGGAGATAGATAATAGAGAGAACAAATATAAAATTTTGATTGGAGATTTCAATTTGCCAAGGATCAACTGGGCAAATTGTACTACTCCAGCGGGACAGGGTAGCCTGGAAAATAAGTTTATAGAGAAAGTGAGAGATTGTTTTTTAACGCAACATATTGTAGAGATGACAAGATATAGAGATGGGACACAGGGGAGTGTACTTGATTTCATTTTTAGCAATGAAGAGGATATAGTGGAACATGTTAATGTGGATAGCCCTATAGGTCGTAGTGACCATGCCTGTATAAGCTTTAGTTGTAACATTAAATCAGAGAGGGATAATAGAAAATAGAAAAATATACATGTATGATAGAGCAGATTATGAGCTGCTGAGACGGTGTTTGGACATTGACTGGGGGGAATACTTGAACGGTGAAGACGCTGAAGGAATGTGGAGGAAAATTAGAGCCAAACTGGAGAATGCTGTATCCAAAAGTGTACCAGTAAGGGAATATAAGGATAAAACAAAATTGAGGAAAAGAACTAACCCAGAATTGCCAATGAAAAGAAAGCTTTGGATATTGATTAGAAGAAAGAAAACGATTGTGGGAAAGATTAAAATTGTTAAAAAAGAACAGGGGGACTAGTATAGAGGCTAAGGAAGTGGATCTGGAATGCAGACAAATAAACAATAAAATAAGGTGGGAAACAAGGAGGGGGGTGAAGGAGAGGGAGAGAGAGATAGCTAGAAATGTGAAGGATAATCCAAAAATATTCTGGAAGTACATTCAGGAAAAGTTAACAAGAAGAGTAGGGATCCCAGAGCTGGTAGGGGGGTTGAATGATGGGAGTAGAGCGGAGACTGATAAGGAGAAAGCAGAGGTGCTGGGGAAATACTTTGGGGGGGTACTAACAGTGGAGTCGGAGGATGCAGTGCCTACTATTCCCATCAAACAGGCACCGGCACTGGAACTAATAGATTTTTCCCATGCTAGAATAAGAAGGGCTATAGAAAAAATGAACAGAAGTAAGTCACCGGGACCGGATGGGATACACCCAAGAATCATAAAGGAAGGAGGGGAGATGTTAGTAGAGCCATTGAAAATGTTATTTGAGGTATCGCTTAATACAGGACAAATCCCGATGGACTGGAGAGAGGCGAACATAACAGCTATATTTAAGAGGGGAAAGAGAAATGACCCAGGGAATTATAGACCAGTCAGTTTGACAAGTGTTGTGTGTAAACTAATGGAAACGGTAATTAGAGAAGGAATAATGGATCATATGAAGTCAAACCAACTTTTCAGTGGGAGACAGTTCGGATTCTTGCCGGGGAGGTCGACGGTACTACAGCTAATTAAGGTGGTAGAGATGATTGGATGCAAATTCTAGAAGATGGTGATGTAATAGACGTGGTATATTGCGATTTTATGAAGGCCTTCGATAAGGTCCCACATAAAAGGTTAATAGAGAAAGTTAGAAGCTATAATATAGGGGAGAAATGTGTGAAATGGATAGAAGCCTTCCTGAAAGATCGGAGACAGAGGGTACTGGTGAATGGAATAGGCTCGGGGTGGAGGGAAATTACAAGTGGGGTACCTCAGGGATCTGTGTTGGGACCACTGCTGTTCCTTATATTAGTCAACGACTGCCCTGAAGTTATAACTAATGGAAGTGAGGTATACCTGTATGCGGATGACACTAAACTGTATAGAAGAGTGAGGAGTAAGGAAGATATGGGTTTGCTTCAAGGAGATGTGGAGGGCATGAAGGGATGGTCTGAGCATTGGTTAATGCCTTTCATCCAAAAAAATGCAAGTACATGCGGATTGGGACCAGCAAGATAGACAAGGTAGGATACAGTATGTATGAAGCGATGGAGGAAGTGAGTGCAGAAAAGGATATAGGAGTAGTGATAGACAATAAGTTAAATTTCTCAGAACATTTAGCGGAAAAGATAAACAAAGCCAATAGAATTGTAGGGCTGATAAGGAGGACATTTGTGTCACTTGACGAAGAAATCTTCAGGAATCTCTATACAGCGCTGGTTAGGCCGCACCTGGAATATGCGAACCAGGTGTGGGCTCCATATATGGTAAAGGATATAGAAGCAGTGGAGAAAGTGCAGAGGAGAGCTAGCAAGCTGGTACCAACGTTGAAGAACGCGGGCTATGAGCAGAGGTTGAGGACACTGGGGCTTCCGACACTGGCATATAGGAGAAAGAGAGGGGATATGATAGAGACTTTTAAGATAGTGTCAG
Source organism: Paralithodes platypus (assembly GCA_032716605.1). Taxonomy (NCBI): domain Eukaryota; kingdom Metazoa; phylum Arthropoda; class Malacostraca; order Decapoda; family Lithodidae; genus Paralithodes; species Paralithodes platypus. The sequence goes on along the minus strand of CM064505.1, from coordinate 12,454,765 downwards.
GAAAGTACGATGAGGATGTGTGTCAAGGTATCTTCTTGATGCGGGAGGGAACAAGAACGAGAGGACACTCTAAGAAAATTTACAAAGAAAGAAATAGGCTTGAGAAGGCAAAGAACTCATTTTGTGATAGAGTGGTAAATGAGTGGAACGCACTGCCCCAGTATGTAGTCGATTCCGAATCAATAAGGGAGTTTGAAAGTAATCTTGATAAAGCATGGGGAAGACAAGATTTGAAGTTTGATTATAAAACAAAAATACAGAATAGTAAAAATGTTGCGTCTGCTACCGCTGCCGCCAACACCGTGAACGACCGCAGCAGTGCAAGTACTGGTACTGAGCTGGATACACAGGCATGGTTTGCCTTTTTCCAGAGGATCTACTGTAAGAAACTGTAAGAATATCAATCATGGGAAGGAACATGGTGGATGACTGTCCTGGGTGGTCTCCGTTGTTTACCATTTGCATGTATCCCGACCATGCTGGTCTTGGTAACCGGACTGACAGGGACGTTTTCCACAGGAGATCTACCTTGGGGCTTTCCGTGTGTTTGGGTTCCTCTGGTAGAGCTTCATACTTGATATTAGCAAGTTCATCACCAAGTGATATGAATTTCTTAATGCTGATGTGTCCTACAGCAGCGATCTCCTCTGCTGTCACAGACACACGTTTTACCGCAGAGGTGACATCACATTTGGGTGTTACAACTGCCATAATACCCATTCCATGGAATGTCCCAGAGCCGTCAAGAGTCCTAGTGTCATGATCCACGTTGTCGGCCACATATTGAACAGACTGCCCAGGGAGGAACTCTGGAATGTCCAATCCCTGGTTGACAGCTGCACTCCGTTCATATTTTTGCACCTCTGAATATAAACTACAGAATCCATGGGCATTCAGTGTGTCAATCAGAAATCTTGAGGCAAAATGCGAATGCATTTACACACCTAGACCTACTTGCAATGTTGCAGTCATAATTCTGGGGCGGGCAGCCTGCATTATCGCTTGCCCCAATGAGCACATCTTCAACCGTTTATTTTTTCCAGCAAAAACGGTGTTCAGTAGTAAGCTTAGTGACTCTGGAATATAGTTAGTAGCTTCTGAGATATCACTCATAGAGAGACTAGTTGGGTAAGTGTCCTTCAGTTGTACAACTGACTTAACATCACTTTTAATGAGGTTGGCCGCAGTTTCTATCAGTCTCAACTTCTCCGCTTCTGGATCACTATCCTTGGGCTGTTTATAGAAGTCGTTCAGGATCACAGAAACTGTACCTCGGAATGTCACAATATTTTGAATACCATTGATTTCAGTTATTATTATTGTTACGACTGGGGTTTAACCCTTAAAGAGCGGCTCGCAACATAAGTAGAGTTGAAAAAACTGGCAAAAAAGGGTGAAAAAAGGGTTGAAATCGAGTGAAAATGGGTGGGATAGTAATGATCCATACGTCCGACATCTGTGGCCTCCCGGCCCACACTAACTCCAGTTCCCCCACCGGGCGTGAGGATGACAGTGTAACCAATAGTTCGCTAAAAGTGAGCAAGGTAGCAAAATCAGCTAAACTTCCATCTTCGAGGTAACACTGTCAGTGCTCCACGAGTGCTACGTAGCAGTATGTGGCGTCATTGTGTAGCGATTTCCACCTAGTTTTCGGCGCAATACAGTTCCTTTCATACTGATGGTTGATATAGCAGTCAGAACGGCCCGGAAAGGCCCAAAACGGCCACAGAGCACCCGCTAGAGGAGGGTTAAATATATCAGGGCTCTTATTCATTGGACTAGTAATGGCATAAATGCTACAACGGAAAGCGCTAGCTCCAACCTCTGATGTATATTCCCAGTGAACAAAGAACACAAATACTCTACAGAGTTCTATATGCAATAATAGGCTATCAAACTCTCAATAAATGTGCGTCTACTCTAGGCTTAATGTTATGTGAAAACAGCCTATTACTACCTATAACCGAAGGTGCTTGGTTATGGTATGCAAAGTAAGGTGGTAAGAGAAGTTACAGCTTACTTTACTTTAATCAATAAATGTCAGGCACTCCTGCATGAAAGAAAGTGCACTAAAGTCCTTCAACACTAACAAGGAATCTTCTTTAAATGTTAGATGCTATAAAGATGCTCGTATCGGAAATGGAACCCAAAAAGGCAGGCAGCGGAACAATGCTCGTGCAGGCTATGCACACAAAAAGGCAGAATATATAATGCCGTCGGAGCCAAGAATATCCTAAACACTATAACAATAATAATAATCGCCACGACAATGCAGTATTCCTATCAACAAAAGAGCCTAAGTCGTTTGTGTCTCAATACATCAAACTAGGCTGCAAATGCTTGTGTAATCATAAATGGGTATGCATAAAAAGAGTAATTGGTTTAATATACTTAATGTCTACTATGATTGATAAAGTCTAGCTAGAGTCAATGATACGAGATACTGGTGCGCATGGCATGCCGCATAGCCTAGTGCAAATCTCAAGTCTGTGCGTCAAATATTACGTTATAATGAAGGGTAGCTCTCTTGAGAAACCTTAATACCGAAGTATTAAGCGTTCTCCTGGCGTACCTCAAAGACAAACAATCGAGACTAGAACAGTGCAGAATGGTATAGGCAAAAAGCCCTCATTCGTGCATACTCTATTCTCAATGGCACACAGACTAGAATTTACTCAATCAACTCCAGTTCTCAGGTAGGTCGTGCAGCTTTTAACTAAAGCCAGCACTCATAGGAAACAATACCTTATAATATCAGACTCCTAGTCTAGCATTATCTAATCCAGCAGAACACTAATAATTAAAGGAAGCGGCAATATGAAAGCCAACCAATGCTTCGTGATCCACTTATCTTAACAACTAACATACATGGGTTATATCAGACCTTAACGCACAATACAACTGGCCAGCATGAAGCTGATTTTGCAGAGTTAACCAGAGGGGGTATAATATTAATAAAAGGTGGTGAAAGATATGGAAAATGAGAGAGATAGGCAGAGGAAAAGATTCTCAGGTGCGAGCGGGGTACAGGTAGCAAGGGAAAAAGATGGGTGCGTTCTAGAAACCAGATCTGAGGGAGAGAGTGGCGAGGAACTGTATATATACTCGCACCAGCTCGAGCCGCGTGGGAAAAAAGCGGTTACAAGTCCTCTAACCACTAGCAAGAGAGCTTGCAGCATGGTAAGGACCTCTCTCAACCAACCCCCACGAACGAGGCAGCCAGCCGTGACGTCATCGAGCGGGACAAAAACACTACGCGCTCCCTCTCACTCTGTTCTACTCTCTCTCTCTCTCTCTCCCAGATCCCATCATTACTAGTTAATGATAAAACATATACTTTACAATTAAATATATAAAGCCTTGACATGGGTGAAAACAAAGAGCCTTTCTGGACTGCCCATGACACAAGCTTTCATATGAAATAAAGCACACTCTAATACACAAACTGTAGCCCCATCCACTGCCCTGGCGATCCTAGCGAGTCACTGTAGGACAAGCCATGCGGTTCTAACGGAGTGGTTAACGTCACATTATTCTATCCAAAATGATCAATAAGTTTCTCTTTCATGTGAGTAAAACCATAAAGTTCCAGATTGGTGTCCTCCAGGAACTCCTTCATTTTGTTCATTAGAGCATTAATCGTCATCTGTTCTTCGTCGTTCTCCTCCAGGAAAGACGTCACCCTTTGAAAAGCATCAGCCCTAACTGTATCCGATGGTCTCCCTACTTTCCGCTTTTTTGACAGGCTCTTAACATCAACGAACTGAGGAACCCCTTTTCCTGTTCGGAAGTTCACACTGCAGGCTTGGTGGTATACAGCATCAGCTGCATGGAGGTCTTGTGCAAACAACACCCTGCCTTTTACCTTCTCTGCCCAGTCATCCTGACGGTCATCACAAACCTTAATAATAGTGCTGTCAAAACCTAATGTCAAAACAGGAATTAAGTCAAATTGTTTTTTCTTTCCGGCATATTTGTTGCCTGTTCCACAGAACAAACAGTGGTCCTTGTATAAAAATGATTCTTTGGAGCGAAGAGTGGGCACTGTTTCACTGTCTGAAGAACGTTTCCGCTTGAACCGTTCTATTTCACTCGGATGACAAAAAAAAATCTACATTCTGCGTGAACAACATCACCCGGTTTCACCACAACACTGGATTCACGTTGAATACTTGCTTTTGCTATGCCTTCGCAACCTTTATCACCCAGTGTGACTGTTGCTCCCTCTGTCAGTTTCTTCTTACAAAAGACGCAGTCTGCCATGATGACCCTGAAAAGAAAATGGTTGAATATTAATATAGGCCTAAAGACAGACCTTATGGGAAAACATACATGTAGTTATGAATATTACTACCTATACTGATGTCATACATGCACCAAAAATGAAAAAAATAAAAAAATAAAAAAAAAATACAGAAATCCAAAAGTTCAACCCTGATAAAAATATTGATCCACTCAAAACAATTTGTGGGACTTTTAGTATATCATGAAGGGTACCCTACTGAACAAATCCCAACAGGTTTCGTTTCTGTTGCAATTAGTGGTGGGTCCTGGTGTACATTGACTGGACTATCTCCAGAGTTTTAAATTCAGTTTAATGATCCCAGCTGAAGTCAGTAGCCTCGAGTTGCCGTGATCTTTAAATTTGCTATATATTTGTTTATGCTTGCAAAGAAATACTGGTATATATATATATTATACATAAGTAGGCTAGGCTGCTAGGCATCCCAAATTCTAAACCCAGGGAAAGGAAAACAATAAATAAATAAATACAATATAAGATACAAATAATATATCTCCAGTTAGGACCAATAGGGGTAAGGATGTAGTATTTGGGCGGACCACCTGCCTTGTTTACACTACTCGGCACGCTCGCGATAATTTTCCCGTCTATTTTGATTGCCGTGGGATATAATAGGTTGAGGGGGTCTTTTCCAGCCTCACCCCCATAGCCTATGACTTATTGTCATCATCATATAATTATATTTCTAGCAGAGGGCAAATAACAAAACAAAAAAATTGCCATCAAAATAGACGGGAACATAACCGCGAGCGCACAACCGATATAAACATGACGACCATATGCCCGGATACTAAATTCTTCCCGGGCTAGGTTGCGGCATCTGCCTTGCCAATGCCATCTTAGCATTTAAAAGAAAAGGGCAAAGGAAGGGCTGGTAGAATGGCAGGTTGACCCCTGGGCCCACTAAATTTTTAAGAAGCCGCTTTCTGTAAGGCAAATACGGTACTTCATACTTAACCTTACCAGGCAAGCAGCTTATGTAGGCCTATATATAGGCCCCTCTCTCTCTCTCTCTTTCTCTATATATATAGACCGGTATATACCCCCCATTAATTTTTGTCATCAACATATAGGCTATATCACCAACAGGTGTAAATAACAACAGTCAAATTATATGCGATGATGCAAATGTAACTGCGAGCATGCTTCTATGTAAAAATAGCGGAAGGTACGCCCACCAACACAACTCTTACCGGCCTATGTTTCGGAAGGTACGCCCACCAACACAACTCTTACCGGCCTATGTTTCAATGAGACTCAAAAACACACTCACGATACACTTACTATATACCGGTACTGGGTACCAATCTAGGCCTAGGCTATTGTCTCATGAAATAAAGTCCCAAAAATATAGCAACATAAAGCTAGCCTACTATTACCATGCAATTTGCAACTGCAGACTGGCCATGTGGAAGCCTAAACTGAATATTGACAAATGCCATAATATTATGCTACACCTGGGAAAAAATAACACAAAAACCAGTTATAAGTTGGAGGATGTGACGCTCTCGGCTAAAGAGCAAGCAAAGGATCTAGGTAATACAGTAAGCTCTTCATTAAAATTCCATGACCATGTTGCTGAAGTTACCTCAAAGGCTAACCAGCTACTTGATACATGAAACATTGAACAATATATTTAAGTTAACCTAACCTAATCTAGTATATTAGGTGACTATTTATGAATGTAAAATTTAAAATTAGGCTATACCGGTACCAAATAATTGAGATATAAGTACAGGTCTCCCCACTACACAGGATTATACCACGTATTTTCTTCGGCTTTCCTCGGTAAGTGTTGTGTTGGCGGATTTGTAGCCTATATTACGGTTGCGGTAATATTCCTGTCTAATTTGAATGTTTGGAAAGTTCCTGTGTAGCAGGGAGAACTGTTTTTCAGATGCCTATTTACTAAGAAACATTGAACAATATTGGGAAGGATGTAGTATCCGGGTGTACGGTCGCCATGTTTACATAGGTCGTGCGCTCGCGGTTAAGTTTCTGTTTATTTTTTCTGTAATTTGCCCCCTTGCTGGCAATATATATGATGATGACAATAAGTCATGGCGGGGAAGAGGGGGCCAAAGCCTCTCCCCCCCCCCCCCCCCCCCCCCCCCCCCCCCCCCCCCACCCCCCCCTTCAACCCATTATTGTATCCCACAGCAGTCAAATTAGACGGGAACATGATTGCGAGCGTGTGCATAGACTGTAAACTAGGCACCCGAATACTACATCCTTGCCATAATATTTGTAACCTATGTATGTATATACTCAGGCACACACCCCAATGCTGGGGGCGGCCGACTCAAAACAGAGCACGAACAGAAACCTGTAAAGTTCCAATTCTTAGGGTCCGGGACCACTTTCGCATTCCCTTGCCACTTTTTTTGTCTCGTTGAGTAGGAGAATTTTACAACGGAGGTCCTGGGAGAAGGATTCCTAGCCTCCTGCCCCCAAACCAAAACTTAACCTACTAAAAAAAAAAAAAAAAAATGGATTTCAGAGGCAGCGTCACACTGTTTTTCGCAAATATCTCCCAAATGAATTGTTGTATCAGTATGGTATTTCAGCACAAAGCCTGTTACACCCCGACCTAATTTATAGATAATATATTACATTGCCATAAGTGTTTAGTCAGAAGTTTACTGAAAAATATTAAGTCTAATCCAGTCATCGCCTCTAGGGTCTTGTACACATTCAGACGAGTGTGGGGTACTGTCTAACCCCTCCAACCCCCCTACCATTACCCCAGTGCCTAGTTCACCCTCTCCCCGTCTCCCTCATTACTCCCACTCACCCTCCCTCTTTCAAAGCTGTAGTATACGGTTTATATTATCGTGAATACTTAGGTTATTGTGATTACGTACATTAAATACTATATAATTATGTATTTAAGTATCATACTTTGCTATTATTCATACAGTTACTGCTATGTCTGGGCATGGAAACGAGAAGTGGGGCGAACGAGCATGAAAGCAAGGCATAATCCCCTTGGTAATGGCTGTTTTGCCGTATGTGTGTATTAGGAGGCCAATGCATGCAGTCATGTGTAGTAAACCAAATAAACGGAATCGTATGTTATTACGTGTGTTCTGAACCGTGTCATGATATGTAAAGTGTACCTTTATTGAATACATTCCGCCTCCTGTAATTGCCCCCCCCCCCCCCCCCTCGTCACTTTCTGACGAGAGCCCACCCCCACCCCCACAACAGGTGAGGTTTCCGAGGCTATGACTGTTGCAATGTCAGGTGAATATTTATTGAGGCGCGAGGCACGACCACTAACAACGATGTCCAGCATGTTGCTCCATTGCCCCCGTGGCTGCAGGACAGCATTTGTCCTTCGCCTTGCCACCTTGTACAACAGGGAGATGACCCGCGGTAGAACATTCATACGTTTGAATAGGTAAGTAGATGGCTTTGTCTATATTTATAGTATCTACGTTGTATTTCAGCTGTTTTGGCAAAATAAGCGTTCTCACTGTGCTTTCGACCAGTATTTGTGCCGTAGGAGCCATGGTTTTAACAGTAACAATCACAATCACCAATCAGCTGGAACTATTGCCATATACTGTTAGAGGACTACAATTTTGCTACAGCATTCTGAAGAGAAGTCCGGCTTCGCCGGAGACATTTTTCTACCAAAAAATCTACAAATTTCGCCTGCTGTCTAAAAACCTCAAATATGCTGGCTCGCTATCGCTCGCCAGCTAAAAATCGATACCTGGATAGGGGTAGACGATTAAAAACAGACGGCTGAATGGTCCCGAATGGATATAATCCGGCCAAATGGCATCCCTGGATCCATACATAAATTCCAATGCTTTATCATGACAGAGATATTGAGTGTTGCAAATGATATTCAGTCAGTCAGTAGCCTTCCCATATTTCCATATTTGACCGAGTAATGTGAAATTTCTGTTAAAATTACAATCCTGGAAGGACTTATCCCAGATACTGTATTAGTATCTGGGGTGAATCCATGTTTTCTGGGGAATGTGTGAGTATTTGTATTTTATATATATATATACACATACTACTATACTACACATAGATATAATATATCTGTAAATTTAAACAGAAATTTTATTATGTACTGTAGTTCTTGCTGATCCTCCCTACCCCCTTGTGGGAATATGAGAAGGCAAATTATATTTTCCCATGTATTTACCCATAAGGCTGGTCCAGCTGTCAAAAGGGCCTATCCCACACCCACGTCAGTGTGTACATTATTTAAATTGTGTATTTAAGGAGCACAGAGCCAGATATCATGATATGTTCTTGTGGCTGACAATCAATCCGTCTCTCCGTGAGGCAACAATTACCATTGAGGGTGAACGAGGCCTCATGCTGGGTGCCACTGAGGCTGTACTTCAACTCAAAGTGTGCATCCCTAAACATTACTGTAACATTTTCACCAGCGGGCGGGAGTATTGGTGATGAGGACGTGGGTAAATGTTACGCCACAACATAATTTTCCATTACCTCCCCCACCTTTTAATTATTCCTATAGTTAGCAACCAAATATTTTATTGGAATGGTGTTGATGGTAATAGATATTCCTGTGTAAGAGACCATGTTGTGTATTATATACCTCGTGTCCGTTTTAAGTTTTATACGTACACGTTTCATACATACAATTGTATGCATGATCATTTATATAATATCATTTCTATAACAGTAAGACATACACTGCATTGTATCGCAATATCATGTTTAGAGAGAGGATAGACGAAATACAATAGGCCTATAGAAAATAATAACATTGATCATTATCCACACAGGCCTTACCACCGAGTTGCACACACCATGGGCATGACTGCGGCAGGAGTGAGGCAGATGGTCCAACGCGCTACCACGTCCTCCCCTTCCACACCTGCACCACCGCCTACACCTGCCGCCATCGACAACTTTGCTGTAGGTGCCATACGCCGCCACATTCACCGCAAGTTTGCCGACAGACAACATCTTACACTCAGTGTAATAGCGACGGACCTCAAGACAGCTGGTATTATCCCGAATGATACCTCTGAGACGGCAGTTTGGCGGTTCATACACACCATGGGATTCCAATACAAGACATCACAGAGAAAGATGTATGTGAGGAGGGAATCTCTGGACGTGGTGTGTCGCCGGATTGCTGCTCTCCGGGCTCTCCAGCATCACCGGAGGGAGGGAAGGAAGGTGGTGATGTTGACGAGACTTGGTTTACCACCAGGATGGGCCACAGCAGGGAGTGGGTGGATACCACACAGCCTGCCACCAGCACCACCTACAGTCGTCAGGTACCACCAGGAGAAGGGGAGCGATTTGTGGTGGTCGCAGGTGGCACAGCCGAAGGCTTTGTTGACGGGTCCTATCTGTGTTACACGGCCAAGACAACCCAGGGTGACTACCATGGGGAAATGAACGGCGAACTCTTCCTGCGGTGGCTAACAACACACCTCCTGCCGTCATTGCCAGAGCCATCTGTACTGGTGCTGTACCTTACCACAGCCAACTGATGGACGAGTGTCGATGCCCTACCACAGCCACCAAGAAGGCGGACCTCATCAGCTGGCTGGAGCACCCCAGGATTTCCATCCCACCTGTTGCCACACGACCTGAGCTGCTGCTCCTCTGCCAGCAGAACCGTCCACAGCCCAAGTACAAGGTCGACAACACCATCCGTGAGTGGGGCCACGAGGTCGTACGGCTGCCACCTAGTCACCCAGAGCTCAACGCCATTGAGCAAGTATGGGGAACCATGAAGCACCATGTGCGGTCCTCCCTTCAGCGGTTTACCCGGGCGGATCTACAGGCCAGGTTGGAAGAAGCGCGGCTATTGGCAAACAAGGACGTGTGGCAGGGTGCTGTTCAACATTCCAGGAACTTTGAAGAGGGGTACTGGAAGTCCGACAACATACACGAGAGCGTGGAACCTGTAATAATCAACGTCGCCAGCGACGATGAAGGCAAGGATGACGATGTTTTCATGGGCAGTGATAGCGAATAAATGGTTTACAGTATTGTCATGTTTGCCTCATTTTATTCCTACAATATATTTATCGATCATAATGCATCTACTTCATGACAGTAATGTAATGTATGTAATAGTCCTAATGATACGTCACAATATATGCAGTATATTTGGTACTATATATTTATTTGATAAGGCTACAATGAGAGATGCAGTGATGGAGAGAAGTATATGCAGTCTATACGTGATGATGTGGTTATCAAAGACACAAGTTAACAAAATATTAATATCTTAACTTAACCATGTTTATATTTTATGATGAATGCACAGTATTTAGCACAAATAAAAACAAGTTATCACAATAGGTCCAGACCACAGGTAATACCAATAGAACGTGTTCTTTGTTCTTCTACCACATGTGCACAAACATCCGGTTATACAGTAATTAACAGTGTGGAATACGTCTTGCCTCCATAATAATTTGCACTACCCCTTGTTTACGTACTCAATAATATCGTAAGCTGCATGAATATTAGTGCATACACTATAATTATTATATCTATATATATATACTGACATAATATAAGTAGCTACAAGTACAGTGCATAACATGAACCGTATAATATATTGATGGGAGATGCAGGGAGACGAGAGTGAGGAGGGGGTGTGGATGGGGAGACGGTGAGAGGTAAGGAAGGTGAGGAGGGGGAGATTTAGGGGTAGCTAAGGAGTGGTTTGTGGGGGGGGGGGCACGACGAATACTACACATTCCTTTGAATGTGTACACGTGACCTCCCGGCTTCGTCTTAATATTCACGAGTAAACTGCTAACGTAACACATATAGCAAAATGCTATATCGGCCATAAATTAGGTCGGGGTGTAACAGGCTTTGTGCTGAAATACCATACTGATACAACAATTCATTTGGGAGATATTTGCGAAAAACAGTGTGACGCTGCCTTTGACATTCATAGTAGTATACGTATACAGTATGTACTCCAATTTTGCGAGAAATTGGTCGACATTGCAGGCCGCAAAATTGGATTAACTAACCTTATGGGGAAAAATGAATATGATCGACATTTCATCAGTGATGGCCCATTTTTTCATGATTTCCGTCATTTATTTGCTTTGTTTGTACACACATACATGTAATTATACATCCCACATTAAAGGAAAATACAGAAAAACATAAGACATTATTATTATCCTTGAGAAAATCATATTAAAATAAATGGAGGGAGGGTGTCCGAGGATTGGGTGGACCGGGGCCGCCGACCCCCCCCCCGAAAACTAGTGCGGAAAGCCCCACTTTCTTACGGCGACACCCGCAAAAGTACAGTTACATCGCAAAATTAGGTTTTCATCAAAAATTGGTTAGTGGGGTCTCAGTCGCAAAATTGGTGTTTCGCAAAATCAGATCACGCAAAATTGGAGTAAGTACCGGTACTGTATATTTGACTATTTATGAATGTAAGATGTAAAAATATATTGCAACCTTACCTAATTAGGCTACTGAGATATATGTACAGGTCTCCTCACTACACAGGATTACCGTATACCGAATGCTTTTTTCAAAATTATCCCACGGCCAGCTGTTATTTGCCTCCTGCTGGTAATATATATGATGATGGAATATTTCATGGCACGGTGAATTGGTAAAATGTTATTTGGCTATAACTAATTTCGGTAAATGTATAGTTATACTACCCCTCCACCACCACCTCCCCCCATCAAAACAGGCCTTTTAGCGTGTTTTGGGATGGTTCAGCAGACGCGGAAACCGAAAAAAACGTATTTTGATACAAATTTATTACCAACCAGATACGAGTTTTTCAGGCAATTTTTATTTTTTTTTATTTTTTTATATACAGTGTTGTTTAACCCTTTCTCTGCGGGGTCTTTTGGGCTATTTAGGGCATATTCAGGCACTCCTGAATGATAAATCAAGCATCTGCATTAAATTAACTGTATTCTGCCGAAAACTAGGCGAAAATAGCTTCAAAATGAGACCTGAACGGGCCTCGTACGTGGCCTGGTTCACCCGCAGCGGTGCCATAGAAACGCAGGAAACCCGCTATTTGTTAGCACTCGGTCGCTCGGCAACACTGTTGTGAGAGGCAGTGAGAGACCCGCGCGAGACACAGTCTACCTCAGTGAGCCGCTCGCTACTCTGAGGGTCGGAGGTGGGCCCCTCACGCTCCCGCCCACTGACACTTGATTTCTACGATTTTTACAGGCTTTTAAAGCCTGGAAATTGCTGTAACTTGCCAAAAACTTTCCAGAACGTCACCAGCAGCGAAAGGGTTAATACCGAGGACCGTCATATTTTAGTATTTTTAACATTAGCCTAGCCTAACCTAACCTAACCGAAAACTAACCTATCTCGCCGACGGTCTAAACCCAGCTCACGTTCCCTGTTTATGGGTGCGCGACGGTCTAAACCCAGCTCACGTTCCCTGTTTATGGGTTCACGAAGGTTTGTAATACTTCAATGTATCTATTTCAAGTCAAATATTTATTTCCGCGCATCATCAAACCATACTAAGTCTACTACTAACAATATTAACCCATTAGTACCAACAGAATAGCGACAAAATAGGGGTAGTATAACTGTAGATTTATCCTAGTTTCTTATTATATAGGCTAGGCTACTTATTGAATAGGTAAAATCTATCGAATGCGTAAAAACTGTTAGGAAAGATCCTGTGTAGCGGGAGGAACTGTTTTTCAGATGCCTATTTACTATAAGAATCATTGAACAATATATTTAACCTAGCCTAACCAGAGCCTAACCAAACCTAGTATATTAGTGAACTATTTATTTTATGAATGTAAAATGTATAATTATATTGTAAGATTACCAAATTATTGAGATAAATACAGGTCTAACCGCTACACAGGATTATACCAACTGTTATTGGCAAAAATGTAGTTACCGGGTGTACCGTACTACCCCCTGTCTTGTTTACACTACGCGGATGCTCACCATCATGTTCCCGTCTATTTTGACTGCCTTTGGATACAAAAATACATTACCCTAACCAAACAACCTAACCTAACCTAACCTAGTATTATAGATTTATAAGTATTTATTTTATTATAAGTATTTATAGATGATTTATGTTGTATGTCGGTAGTGGTACACCCGGTAACTACATCCTTCCCAAAATCTATGTCGTCATGATAGGACTTCTCTCATTTTGAATTGGTAAAATCTAGCTCTTTTTACGTACCGGTACCGGGTATTGGAGTTGTATCTTGAATTGGTAAAATGTAACTATAACTAGTTACCGTAGGCTACTTATTACTTATTGAATAGGTAAAATCTATTGAATAGCCTACGTAAAAACTGTATTTTTTCTTATAGGCTACGCCTATTATTTTCCAGTGTTAGGTGGCTAGAGAGTGTTTCCCAGGCAAAAAATTAACCGAGTTCCGTATGGAGCTCAGTGGTCTGGTTAATCTGCTCTACATAACTAACTAAGGCAAGAATGTTAAGTGCGGGCCGTACCGCCAGCCTTGTTTACACTACGCGCAGTGGCGTCGGACCTTTCCCATCATGTTCCCGTCTATTTTGACTGCCTTTGGATATAAAAATACATTAGCCTAACCAAACAACCTAACCTAACCTAACCTAGTATTCATATAGTAATGGCAGGGGGCAAATAGCAGAACATATAGCGTCGAAATAGACGGGAACGTAACTGCGAGCACACAACATGACGACCGTACGCCGGAAAACTACATCCATCCCCTAACTAACGATAGGACTTCTTTCATTTTGAATCGGTATAATGTAGCTGTTTTTATGTATTGGAATAAAATCTTGAATAGGTAAAATGTAACTACAACTAATGATAGCTCTACAGGCTACAGCGGTATAATCCTGTGTAGCGGGAGGACCTGTATTTATCTCTCAATAATTTGGTAGTGTTACAATATATTTTTACATTTTATATTCATAAATCCACTAATATACTAGCCTAGGTTAGGTTAGGTTAGGTTTTGGTTAGGTTAGGTTAGGTTAAAGATATTGTTCAATGTTTCTTAGTAAATAGGCATCTGAAAAACAATTACTCCCGCTACAGCCTACACAGGATCTTACCGCTACAGCTTCACAACCCCTGATTTGTCGCTATTATGTTGCTCATAATAGGTTACTATTGTTCGTAGTAGACTTAATATGGTTCGAACTTCGATGATGCTCGGAACTGTATATTTGACTTGAAATAGATAGGCCTACATTGAAGTATTAAAAACCTTCACCAAAGTGAAACAAATTTTAATATGATCTAAATTGCAACATCCTTATTCTGTAATAGCCTTCATAGGCTATATTGCGAAATAATTAGTGGTAGCCTAGTTACGGTAATAGGCCTAGGCCTATGTAATAATAATAATAATAATCTTCTGGTTACTTATATAGCGCCCGTATCTCCTCCTTCGAGAATTCACAAGCGCTTGGCTTTCTTTAGTCTACCAGAGACCATTATCCATCCCCCTTGCTCATGGGGAGATGGTAACCGCCGGCTGTATCCCAGAAAAACTTTTCAATCTGAGCGGGGATTGAACGCGAGACCTTCAAGATGGGAATCAGGCACGCTATCAACTGAGCCAGCCGGACGGCTGGCTCAGGTGATAGTTGATGTACCAAAATAAGGGCGAGAGCCTATTCCCTATAGGGGGGTATGGACATTTCGTCCCGATTCCGTTTCGTCACCAACCCGGTTCGTCCCCAAAAACCCGTTTCGTCACCAAAATTCCGACCCGTTTCGTCACCACTATGTTTAATGGGCTCATTTTTAATTTAGGCTCAACTGTTAGGTTAATTTAAGGTTAGGTTAGGTTAAGTTAAGTTAAGTTAAGTTAATATAATAGTATAGGCCTAAAGGAAATCAAATCGTGCCAAGGGGCCTAAGATTCTCATGCATGCGCAGAGGACAGGATTTGGAAGGATTTGGTGCTGCAGACAACGCCTCCCAGAATCTAACAAAACCATATCAGATACATATCTACCGTCCCATAATACAAATAGGCCTAGGCAACCAATCATTAAGTTTTCATCACAAATTATAACCATAAATACTTAAATCAACGTCCAATAGCCTTGAAATGGTAGTGGCTCATTATGGTGACGAAACGTCCGAGATCGTGGTGACGACACAGGTCTGAGAGGTGGTGACGAAACGGCTTGGTGACGAAACGTACTGTATCCCCTATAGGCTAGGCTAATCATCAAAGAAATAACAATTTTTTTTGGTAAATATCCTAAGCCTAGGCCTATTAAATATTAACTTAAGCCCGCACAATTGATCTTGATATAGGCCCTAGCCTAGCCTAGGCATAGCCTAATCCTGTGTAGCGGGGAGACTTGTATACTTAGGCTAGGCTATATCTCAATAATTTGGTAATGTTACAATAGCCTATAGGCCTAGCCTAGGCCTATGTTTACATTTTACAGTCATAAATAGAGTAGTCCACTAATATACTAATAGGGCTAGCCTATAGGATACTAGCCTAATTAGGTTATGTTTTGATTAGGTTAGGTTAAAGATAGGCAAGCCTATTGTTCAGTTTCTTAATAAATAGGCATCTGAAAAGAGTTATGCACGCTACACAGGGGGTCGAGACGTTTCGCAGCAAGTGACGTTTCGCCTCAGGTTCGGTCAGAATCGGTTATGCCTGTTCGCAGCAAATGAATGAGACGGTTCGCAGCAGATTCGTTTAACTGCAATGAGACAGTTCTCAGCAGCTTAGGGAACAACAACTACAATAGGATAGGCCTATACTCCAGCTTTTGTCACTTGTCTTACAGCGGTGTTCCCTACCAATACTGCTGACTTTTAAAATATGGACCGGTACCGGTAAGCAGGCTTTTTAGTTCACCATCCAAAATACGATTATGCATTCAGTTCTTCCACACCTTTTATTCTGAATATTTTTTTGTTCTAACTTTCTTAGTAAATATATTTAGATTTTGTATTCCAATACAAAAGATATTAAGCGATATTTTGTGTATAGTGTAATTATGCAGGTATTACCGTACCGGTACTATCTAGGATACATTCTAGCGCATTCCTTAAGGCTATCCCTCAACACCATGGCATCGCATTCCTAATGTCAGTGTAGAGTATATTTTGTCTCTACCATTTTTTATTGTACACAAGATTTCCTAATTGGTGTAGTGTACTGGGTTTAGTGGTAATTATATATCATATAATTAAATTTTTGGCTAGCTGACATTAACCCGTCCAGTATATTATGTTCTGGCAACTATTAGACCATTTGATTCAGTTTATTAAGAAAGACTTATAAGTCAAGGAAATGGGTGCAAGAATTGCTCACAAGGTGATACAAGCAGGAAACTTCCCGGAAATGTTCACAAGGATCTACTTTACAATTTCAGAGCAGGAGCCACCGAGATTTCTGTATTACATAGCAACGGTTGCTAGGCAAAGCATTTTCCTTAGCAACCGGCAGCAACGATGCAGTTTCTGAACTACTATGAAGTGTTATGACTTTGTACTTTTATTTATTTTCCTATATTCACTCCTAAAATGGTTCAAAAGATGTATAAAAGCATATATATCTATATAATAGAGTGAATGTCAGCACACAACCAGGGCACACTGGTGACATCACTGCTGTGTAACTCAGCATGGGGTTCAGTGCCAGCTGATCTAGATATACTAGTACTTTAATAAGTACTAGTATATCTAGATCAGTGTCCCAAATGCTATCTAACAGCCCCAAATCCACTAGCTACTAAACTGTAGTTTGTAGTTGGTAGATGTAGTTAGATAGCCGCGCCTGAATTGACAGGATGTGCCAGCGCGGGAGAGCCGAGCCAAGGGTAACGGGGCTTAAGAATTACCCGGAAGGTGTACAGATCGCACGGGACTTAAATGGCACTGGATGAACGATCGGGCTAGGTGTAGGGAAACTGAACCTAGTTGTATCCCATAAAGGAATGTGTGCAACAGATGTATTTGATAAAGATGGTAAAAGGATAAACCCTCGGCCTTAATTATATTTTGTTTCCAGTTTCAGCAAGTTTGATATATTTGATCTGCGCACAGTGATAGTCAAGACGTACTGAATATTCACAGAAATGGCCAGTGCCTCATCTTCATCTGTTCAAGCAACTGATTGGACTATCTGTGTTTTTTGTCAACTGGACACCAAAGAGTCTCTCATATCACCAACTGACAGAGGCTATGATACCATAGTAGACAACATCACACAGTTTAGTAACCTTGACTCAATGCCAATCAAAATCAATCTGGCACGACTTGACCATGGGAATGGTATTCAATTAACATTGAAAGAACAGAATGCAAAGTGGCACAAATCTTGTTATCAGAAGTTTTCACATACCAAACTGGAACGCGCAAAACGAAAGCACAAGTCTGAGGAAGATGGGACTGCTTCAAAACGAATTTTCACACGTAGCACTAGCAGTGGTGGTGATACTGCCTCAAGTGGAACAGTTGGCAGCAATTGTCCCAAATGCTTCTTTTGTTCCCAGCAGCAAACAAAGGAGAACCTCCGCGAAGTCTGTACATTTCAACTAGATTTTCGTGTGAGGAAATGCGCACATGATCTACAAGATGAAAATCTTCTTGCAAAATTAAGTGCAGGAGACCTTATTGCCCAGGAGGCAAAGTATCATGCAAACTGCCTTACAAACCTGTACAATAGAGCACGTGCAAAGGTATCACAGGATCAGGATGCCTCAGATGACCAGACATGTAAAGGAATTGCTTTGGCTCAGCTGATTTCCTACATTGAGGAGAAGAGGCAAGATGAGGATGTGAAGGTGTTCAGACTTGCAGATCTTGTGAAGCTCTACACTGACAGGCTAAATCAACTTGGAGTGGATGTTACTGCACGAGTAAACAGTAAGCATCTGAAAGACCGCATTCTCATGCATCTCCCAAGGATGAAAGCTTACAAAGAAGGACGAGATGTGTTCATGGCTTGTGAAGAAGATGTTGGCTCTATTCTCCGAGAAGGATACCAGACTGATCGAGACGAGCAGAGTGTCATGATGACCCAAATTGCTGAAATGATCCGACAGGACATCTTCGCACACAAAATAACATTCTCTGGATCGTTTGGCCATAACAGCCAAGTGGAGTCTGTTCCACGGTCCCTTTTGTCACTGGTCAGCATGCTTATCAATGGTTCAAACATCACAGATCAAACATCCAACACAACTATCAGCCAACCAATACTATCCATTGCTCAGCTGTTGGTGTACAACAGCATCAAGAGATGCAGGGATTCTGTGAGAAATCCACAAGTATATCACAGCAAAGATCGTGAAACGCCACTACCCGTCTATGTAGGTCTTAAGGCTCATGTACTAACCAGAGATAGAAAGTTGATTGAGAGTCTATATACTCTTGGTATGTCGGCATCATACAACCGCACAATGGACTTGATCACATCATTGGGTAATAACGTCTGTGACTATTACCATCAGATTGGCACAGTCTGTCCTCCTCAACTTCGCAAAGGGCATTTCATCACCAGTGCTGCACACAACATCGACCACAACCCTAGCTCTGCGACATCTACAAGTTCATTCCATGGCACCAGCTTGTCCTTGTTCCAGAATCTCACTCCGCGAGATGTCTGTGAAGATGAAGACAATGGCCAAGGATTCACTAATTCAATAACTCAAGAGAGGGGGTTGAGGAAAATGAGCGACTTGCCCCATTCGTACACTGAACTGAAACCAACACGGTTGCCAAAAAATGACGTCTTTGTCCCACCCATCCCTGCAGACCTGGCTTCTTCCAACACCCCTTTGACCAAGGACATGGACAAGGAATATGACTGGCTGAGTCATGTTGAGAAACATCATGCAGATGACATATCAGCAGAGGCGACTTTGTCTTGGGCAGCATACCATGCCAGCAGAGTGCCAGACCCAGACATTCTGCCATCTGTGAATGCCATGATACCTCTCTTTGTTGAGGAAGCCAGCTCACCATCTATGCTTTGGCGTTGCATGGAAGTGGTGAAGTCAGCAGTTCATCACCTCAACCCTGGCCAGACTCCAGTGATTAGTGGGGACCAACCTCTGTATGCTACACTGAAGAAGCTGCAATGGAATATGTCCGAACTGTATGTTGAGGACAAGTTTGTAATGCTTATGGGGGGTCTACACACTGAAATGACAGGCTTGAAAGCTTTGGGTCATTGGCTTGATGGAAGTGGTTGGGTGGAAGTTCTCCAGGAAGCTGATGTTGCCACACCAGGCATTGCTGAGTCCTTCCTGAAGGCATCACGTGTGACTCGAACCCGTCATGCTCACCAAGTCACTGCATGTGCATTGTACATCTTTCTCAAGAAGGCTTATGATGGATATGTTGCAAACAATTCCGAAGAATCCACAGACACTTTCAGCACATGGTGTGAACGGCGAAAAGCTGAAAGTCCTCAGTTCATGTACTGGCATACGAGTCTAGAGCTGGAACTTCTCTTGTTCACATTTGTGCGATCACTATGTACTGGTGACTTTGATTTGTATGTGGATACATTGAAGAAATTGACACCTTGGTTCTTCAGTCTCAACCACACCCACTACGCACGTTGGATGTCCGTACATGTGCGTGACATGAGCAGTCTATCTCACACTCATCCAGATGTTGCCAAAGAATTTCAGCAAGGCAAGTTTGTTGTGGCAAAATCCCAGAGAAAATTCTCCCTCATTGCTGTCGATCACTGCCATGAACAAAACAATGGAGTAATGAAGGATGAAGGCGGAATCATCGGGCTTACCCAGGATGCAAACTCCCTCTTGAGATGGGCAGTGGCAGGACCAGAACTTGTCAGAGTAATTTCTGAGTTTGAAGCGACCATGGTAGGGAAACAACAAAGTTCTGGGCAAAGAAACCATCATGAACAAACCCGGTCAACCCAGAAGTTGTTTGCTGGACAGGTTCAGGCGGTAGTTAGTGTAATGGAGGACATGGGGAGCCCATTTGAGGAGGAAGGGCAGGACCTTCTCAGACTCCATACAAAGGACATCATGGATGAGCAGTCAGTCGAGTGTCTAACCACTCTCGCATCAAAGGGTCAGGAGCAGTATGCAACATTTGTGGAAGAGCGGCTCAGAACAAGTACTAAGCCAATCACAGCAACAATTACCAGGAACAAGGTGGTACTGTTCAATGTCCAAGGCAAACGATCAAACAAATCAGGGGACAAAGTCAGTCTCCTCAAAAGTGAATCTTCGCTGTTTGCAAGTCTGTATGTTGCATGTCAGAAAGGAAAGGTGACTTGAACAATTTCTTCAATCATGAAAACCTCCCATTTCCTCCATCTCTGTCTGCCTATGGGCAGCTACGTTCAGGGAAGAAGTCTGATCTCATAGAATGTCTTGAAAAGAAAGTAGGGTCATCAAATGATGTGACACCAGAGACTGAAGTGCGAATCATGGATGGTGCGGCACTTGTTCACTTTCTTAGACCTGAGGGCTGCAAGACATTTGGAGACTATGCTGCCAAGGTCTTTCTTCCATACATAAACAATGCTCAAAGTCAGGCTCTGAGAGTGGATGTTGTCTGGGACCAGTACTTCGATAACAGCCTCAAGCCACAGACAAGAGAACAACGTGTCACTGGTCCTATTCAGCGCAGACGAGTTGGGGCGCCTAGCCCAACACCAAAGAACTGGCAGCAGTTCCTTCGCTTGGCCAACAACAAGACAGACCTGTTTACATTCCTGAACAAGGAACTGCTGGAAAATGCATCAGGAGACCAGACTCTCATTGTTACTGATGGTGCCAATGTGCTATGCTTACCTACACGAGACACCAGCAACATTGCTCCCTGCAACCATGAGGAGGCAGACTCGAGGATCATGGTGCATGTCAGTGATGCTGTTATGCAGGGCTTCCACAAGATCCTTGTTCGAACTGTGGACACTGACGTGGTAGTATTGGCAGTGGCAGTCGTACAGCAGCTGGCTCAGAGACAGCAGATAGAACTCTGGATTGCCTTTGGTTGTGGAAAGGACTTTAGGTACATCCCAGCTCATGAAATATGTGCTTCACTTGGCACAGAAAGATCCTTGGCACTGCCTGTGTTCCATGCTTATACAGGTTGTGATACCGTGTCCCATCTGGTCCAGGTGGGAAAGAAGACTGCATGGAAAGTGTGGGAGGCACATGATGAATTTACTGCGACATTCTATGAGCTGCACAATGCACCTGAACAAATTGGTGAAGCGACTGAGGCTTCTCTGGAGTACTTCACCATTCGACTCTATGACAGGACAGCAACTTCTCGTTCCATCAATGAAGTCAGAAAGAATCTGTTCATCCACAAAGGACGTCAGATATCATGTCTACCTCCAACCAAGGCTGCTCTACAGCAACACATGAAGAGGGCAGTACTACAAGGTGTGCACCACGGTGCCAGAACGACAGTTGCCCTCTCCAAGTGAGTGGGCATGGACTTGCCCAGAAAAGTGGAGGCCTCTGTGGTCTAACTTGCCCGAAGCCAGTGCCCAGTGCCCAGAACTACTGAAGTGTTCTTGCCGAGGAGGATGCACAGACTGCAAATGTGTTGATGCGCATCTAAAATGCACAGCCTACTGCAAATGCAAAAGTGACTGTGACAACAGTGTCTGAAGCTTTAGGAGTGGCATTTTTATAGCATGACTTGCCCTAAATTGGATTTTATGCCACATAATTCTTGTATATGATCTCCAAATGCAATGCTACATGTTTTTTAGAACAAGGAGTTGAGAAAAAACCATAGCATCTCACAGTTTTCCAGAAACTGCATTGTTGCTGCCGGTTGCTAAGGAAAATTATTTGCCTAGCAACCGTTGCTATGCAACACTGAAATCTCGGTGGCTCCTGCCCTGAAATTGTAAAATAGGTCATTGTGAACTATTGTGGAAATTGTTATGCTTGTATCACCTTGTGAGCAATTCTTGTCCTTTTTTTTTTTTTTTTTTTTTTTTTTTTCCTATATTCCAATTTACTTCCTCTCGGGCATAGGCTGAGAGCCTTAACATTCACCGCCTTACAATGAACAGTGAAGCCCGTGAGGTCTTGTTCCAGTCTAGGGAGTGAGACATGTGAAGCACGTAGAGTACAACGAGCACCTGCCATCTTGCCTTCACATGAGGCACGGTGCTCACTCATGGCCCGAAACGACCCCATCTCTGAAGCCACCTCGTTCCCGTGCTTCACTGTCTCAACCCCTACACTCGGACTCTCACACTTACACACACACAACGCCACCTGTTGAGCAGATAACTCACCAGGCATTGCACCCCTATAGCATATTTTGAATATGGGAATATTCATACAGTGCTATTTAATCAGGGAACAATGAGGGTATTTTATTGACGTTTCGGTGGGCTTGTGGTAATGCACTGATACCAGGTACAGATAATATCTTCCCATTGATACATCGGGATTTGAACCCGGGACCTTTGGATTACCAGGCCAGTGGCAAGACCACTCCACCACACCTCCCCTTTAGTACCGATTGCCCTCACTTTAATGTTACAGACATATTACTCTCAAATTCGACGACGTTTTTTCTGTCTCCCATTATAAAACAATCTATGTCTAGGTCTCTCGTGGTGCTGGCAAGTTTTAGTTTCTGTGTGAGTTATCCCAGGTTCGAGTCCCGGGACTTCCTCGTGAGCTTTGTAGGCCTATTTAATTTGGGGCTTTGTCTTCTGATTTGAGACTTATCATCTTTGTGTGTTACGATGTCTACAGCTTCAACTTCCTTATAGCCTGAAACTCGCAAGTGGTCAAATTCCCAAATTGGTGTAGTGTAGCCTACTGGGTTTAGTGGTAATTATATAGGCTATCATATACTTATATGTTTGGCTAGCTGATATTAACCCGTCCAGTATATTATGTTATGGCAACTATTAGACTATTTTATTCAGTTTATTAAGAAATACTATTACTTTCTGTGTCTGTGGTCAAAAGATTTCTACTTCACCAGTTAAGAAGAATCCACTTATTCAAACCAATCAGCCCCAGTAAAAACCTGGCATAACAATATTAATACAAAAATGATAATAATAAACCTGTGTTGGTCAGTGTTAATTTAGCTACTTTCCCCGGTATTAAAGTTAAGCATCTTGATTTGGTAGCTGGTGTGGGACGGTTCGCCTCAGTTCCAATTATCGTCCGGGCTCGTTCGCCGCGGTAAGGCGAACCGTCACTTGCTGCGAAACGTCTTGCTCCCTACACAGGACCTCACCCTGACCTTAAGTGTAACCGTAATTGTGAACACTACCAAACACTGTAGCCTAGGCCTAGGCCCTAAGCTAATTCAAATCTGATTTTTGTGGAAGTGAATGAGCTCCTTCACTCGTTCCTCCACTCACCACTATACTAGTTTGTCTTCACTTTTCGTTATCACTGAATCTTTTACCTCACTCTGTGTCACTTGACACCATTATTATGCCGGAATATGACTAAAATAGCGATAAAACACGAGAGGGGTACTTCTTTTCACTAAATATTTGAAACAGCTGGTGACTGGCGAGCGGGTAACGTCACGTGACTATGGTACCTAGACGGAGAGCATGGCGGCCTGTGATTGGCTGAGCTGAGATGTAAACATAGGGGAAAAGTCGCCACACTATTGGTTACAGCTTATATCCAAGACTTCTAACTTGAACTCTGTTCTAATACAATTAATTTCAACCTCTTCTCATGGGTGACAGAAGGTCTATATTGCTATGTTTTTGTGTTCAGCTCAGTCAGCTGTAGGAGTTTCGGACCCACAATATTCGCGCAAAAAACGAATGTCTCAAACATGTAGCACCAAACCTTATTATTATACTGTATATATAAACATGTGTATATATATATATATATATATATATATATATATATATATATATATATATATATATATATATATATATATATATATATATATATGAGAGATGAGAGAGAGAGAGAGAGAGATAAATAGAGATCTACATAGATCTAGATTCTAGATAGTGGAGAAAATGAATTTCCTAGTGAATACATATGGTTTGAAAGCACTCCACAATACTTTGAATAACCTTGGAGGATATATAATATTTTTTGCTTGTAATTTAACCTAAAACTTTTGCAAAAATTATTAAGATAATTACATAAGTCACAGACTTCTTTCCGAGCCATCTGCCTCAGTTTCCAGGTCACTAACACCATCTACAGTACTTTTATCATGCTAAATATCCAAATCTACAGAAATGTTAGTTGTATTTGGTAGACTACTAGCTTTCAGATTCAGTAAAAGTGCTACTGACTTGGTATTGAAAAAACTGTACTGGTAGGCCTATTGTCTCTAACTTTACAGAACTTAACATGGAATCTGATAAATCATTAACTGAGCAATCTCGATGATGGGGAAAATGGGTGAAAGCCCTGGGGTGGTGGAACCATTATTGATTAAACCGTGAAAACATCACCGTGTAGCCTACAGGCCTATCATTATTAGGCATTATAATCTGTTGATATCATCCAATTTGACAGGCCACGTTTCTGAAGCACATATACTGTAGGTCATTGCGCTACTAATATATGAAGTGTAAACCTTTTTCTTTCAGGGGAGAGGGAGTCGTTTCATGGTTAGAATTGGCAGCAGTTCTCTGCGCTTTCCCCAGCTGCATCTAATTCTGGCAATAGTGGCGGCCTCGGCCCCACCACCGGCAGAGATGGTATCTCCCAAGTAGCAAAACTTGTCCACCATCTCCAGCGACACATTGCCACGGTTCACACTCTCGAGCCGATCATTCAACACAAGCTCAGCTTTGCATACTATACACCCAAATTTCTCAATTTCAGCTTTCTTCCTCGGCAGAGGTCCATTTATTCTACTACAACGCTTCTTCCCATGAAGTACCCAGAAACGACAGATGCTACACAGAATTGCATTCACGTCCACCCCTTTTCTGCATACTGCACATGGGTATGCACTGGTTTTTTTCTACATTTCCACGGCCTAAGCTACTGTGCAAAAACCTTGGTTTTATTGATATTAACTTTTAATTCTTTGTTTGTCATGCCCTCACTCTACCTTCTGAACCTCAGCATCCTGCACATTATCTGTGATTAGAATTAAGCCATCTGTGTATAGCAGTTCCCATGGGAGCCCAGTTCTAAAATCTCCAAATAGGGCCTCCAAAACTATAACAAAGAGGAGAGGGCTCAACAAAAAACCTTGGTGAACTCCAACATGGACTGCAACCTCCTCACTCAGTATTCCTTTCACCCTCACTTCCGTTTGCGAGTCTTCGTACATTTTCATTATAGCACACACACCAGTCACTCCTCTACACCAAGTTTTCTCATGGCTCACTGCACAACATCCCTGGGCACCTTATCAAAAGCCTTCTCCAGGTTTACAAACACAAGATACAGATCCCTAGCTTTAAGTAAATATCTTTGCCAGTGGCAACAAGAAGGCTACGTTCAAGGAAGTTCCAGTGACTACCTACATCATGTGACCTAGTGCCCCTATTCCTATCCATTTTCTCCAGTTCGCTGCAAAACCTATCTCTATATTCTGATTTATTCAACAACCTTAATTTCCTTTTTGGCATGCATACCTTCTTGCACACAAGATCTCGCTATAATATTATGTTGAGAGATACAATCTCACTCGGGATGACCTTTAGCCTACATCCCTAAACCACTTTCAGTCATTTCTACATGTTCACCAGGAAATAATCTATCTGGCTACTGGAACCCCCAGAATTGTATGTGATCAGATGACTCACCCGTTTCTTGAACTTCATGGTACACACAACCATGTAAAGTGTAACACAGGACTCCAGTATACATTCGCCTTCTAGATTTCTCCTTCCATATCCATTCCCTCCATGAATGCCCCCACACACGTGCTCCCACATTCCCATTTAGGTCACGGTCTATTACTGTGGTGTCATTCTCAAAGAGGCCCGAAACAACGCAAATTATGGTCGTTCCAGAAATCTTTCCATTCTCTACTCAAACCAACCTGTGGGGCATATGCTGATATCACATTCAGTATTCTTTCACCAACTTTCAGCTTCAGTACAATCAATCTTCCATTTATACTCTCTTGATCTGAAGAACACTCTTCTCTCACTCCTCCTTTTGCTTTTCCAGACTCATCTCCCTTCCAGTAGATCCTGTATCTCTTGTTTTTTGCCAACTATCCACTGTGCACCGCACCACTTCCATCGGCTTTCCTGGGTGCAGCACACATCCACTCTTCTTCTCTCAAGTGCTTCCACAACTTCATTTGATCTGCCACTCAAACTTCCTACATTCACATTAGTAAGCCTGAACGCTCAAGAGGCTCCATGCCGTCCCCGGTGAGATTATGTGTTCATCAGACTTGGGTGTTTTCTGTGATGTTGTAATTGTCATAGTCAGCTAAATGGAAGCTTGCCAGGAAAATGTACCGTCCCGAGGACACCGGTTCCAGACTGCCCCAGAGGCCGTTCCCAGCACCTTTCCCCAACAAAGTATTGCCTTTTTATGGCCAAAGTACATCTACCAAATAATTATAAGAAAAACATTGTATTTTTTGCTTAGTAACATAACAGTATCACCCCAACATCTGACAGCCACCCAATATCCCATTATAGAAAACATCTATTTATTTCATATCAGGCCGATATCCTTTTGCCATTTCAAAACTGTTATACATTGATCTCACATAGGAAATCTAATATCCTTTAGTATGGTTATATGGCAGTACTAGCCGAACATCTGGTACCAAACACAATGCCGATTAACGGAAAGCCACTATAAATATGACAAAGGACCAATAAAGTTTTGCCTTCTTCTGGCCGAAGTACAATGGCCCGTTGTAAGGAAGCCATTATCTATTCACATAGATTCACATAGGGAAACTCATTTATGAATTCAATATTGGGTCGATATAATTTGGCCATTTATTTGCTGCTATGCATATGCCCAATACAGGACAACTGTTATCCTTTAGTACTGCAATATGCCAGTTATGGTCATACATGTGGAAGACTACCTTAGGCCGGTTAATGTTTAATAGTAATGAACATAATATTAGGCCACTATCTTTGGGCCTTTTTCTGGGCTACATACAATGGCCCGATATAGGCAAGTCATCATCTCTTACTTTCCGTTATATGCCAGTATTGGCCCAAGGTCTAATAACCACATAATTCTCGATGATTGAAAATATTGATTACATTAAAGTTGGGCCGATATAACTTTGCCACTTCAAGTCCGTTACTTATTGGCCCAACACAGAAAGTTCATTATTCATCATGACTAGCTAATGCCAGTATTGGCCCCAATTATTGAAGACAACCAATTACCGGTTAATGGAAAATCATACTGAATAAGATATTGGACCAATACAAGTTTGCCATTTTCTGGCCGAAACAAAATAGCCAGGTATAGGAAAGCCATCATCTGTTATCATCCACTATACTGTATTTGCCAGTATTGTCCCAACATCTGCCATCCATCTACTATCCTATGATGGAAAACATTTATTTATTCAGTATTGGGCCGATATAGCTTGGTCGAATTTTGGCCGCTATACGTATGCCCAACACAGGCAAACAATACCCTTTAATAATGCTATATGCTAGTAATGGCCCAACACCTGGAATCCATTCTAATGACGGTGAACGCAAAACCATTTTGAATATGATAATGAAAAAACAAAATGTTGCCTTCTTATGGCCAAAGTACATCTACCCTATATAAGAAAAACAATATCCTTTACTTTTTTTCTATATAACAGTATCGGCCCGACATTGGGCATCTTATCCGTATCCAATGATGGAAAACATTTATTATTTCTATATTGGGCTGATATAATTACGCAATTATTTGGCCGTTAAACATTGGCCCAATACACAAAATAAGTTATCCTGAATCCTGTTAAGTGCCGGTGCTGGCCCAACACTGTAAACCCAACACAAAGACGGACAAAGGAAAACTTTTTATAAATTTACTATCGGACAGACATAGTTTCAGAATATTCTGGCCAACATACATTGTCCCAATATAAAAAAGCCTACATTCCAGACTTGCCGGCATTGGCCCGTACTTCCAATGTTTGCTGGGAATATATTGGCCCTTTTATTAAAAATGGTTATCCATTTATTGGATGTATTTACTGTATCGGCCCAACATTGTGCATCATCTTCTGAATCAACTATGGAAACCCATTATTATTTCTACAATGGACCGATATCATTATGCCTTAATCAGGCTGATAAATATTGGCCCAGTAAACAAAATAAGTTATACTTAATAACATTATTTATCCTGCCACAAAATGGACAAAGGAAAACATTTATATATAATATATTGAACCAATACCGCTTTAGAATATTATGCCCAACATGTTTTGACCCGATACAAAAAAGTTAACATATTTTACATTCATGTAGTTGCCATTATTGGCCCAATATAAGAACATAAGAAAATCGGAGTCTGCAGGAAGCCGATCGGCTCACACAAGGCAGGTCCCTGTCACACCCAACCCCAATTACAAGGCCTAATTACAGACCCAACTCATTAATACCTTGAGGACTGACCTCACCAAAACGGTCAGAGATCAACACAGGATTAGAGGAGTCTGCAGAGCGCCGATTGGCCCACACCCGGCAGATCCCCCCTTATACCCAACCCTTCTCGTCCATATGCCTATCTATTTTTATCTTAAAGCTCCCTATCGTTCTTGATCGTACCATATCACTTGGTAGCCTATTCCACATGTCTACAAATCTGTTACCAAACCAATATTTGCCTATATCTTTTCTGAAACGAAATTTGTCTAATTTGAAACCATTTGTTCGAGTTCTTTCGCTATCACTGAGCTTCAGTACATTTGTCATGTCCCCTTTATTAATCCCACTAACCCACTTGAACACTTCTATCATATCCCCTCTAACTCTGTGTCTTTCTAACGAATGAAAGCCTAATTTGTTTCAACTTTTCTTCATATGGCAGATTTCTAATATTAATAATTTGTGTCATTCTTTGCTGTACTCTCTCCAACGAATCTATGTCTATTCTGTAATAAGGACACCAAAATTGGACAACATAATCCATATGAGGTCTCACTAATGATAATTAAAGTTTTAAGATAACATCCAACAACCTATCTATTATGGAAATCATTAATAAGATCAACAGGGGGCCAATATATGTTGGCCACATTATGGCCGATACATATAGGCCCAATGCAGGTAGATGACATTATTTGGTAAAAGCGATATGCCAGTATCGTAGAGACAGATTGAGGAATGAAGAGATGCGTAGGAGAGTGGGGCAGCAGGAACATTTGTCAGCCAGAGTGGACAGAAGGGTGCTGAGCTGGTATGGTCCTGTTGAACGAATGGGAGATGAAAGGCTTACAAAGAGAATATGTGAGTCAGGTACAAGGGGAGATAGAAGGGCAGGAAGACCCCCATTGAGATGGAGAGACTGTGTAAGAAAGGCTTTGGATGATATAGGAATGACTATAGATCAGGCAGGGGAAGTGGTGGTGGACAGGAGTGAATGGAGAATGCTTGTGAATAGTTGAGTGAACACATGGTCATTTGGAGTAAGGGGTCGGGCGCAAGTTGGACTAGATAATAGTCCATCAGGCGCCTGGCCCGGGGAGACGATTAATATGAAGGGTGCGCCTGGAAGTGTGGTGGGAGGGCTTGTGGCTTTGGCTCCGCTGCATGTCTGCCTGCCGAGATCGGAACCTCTCCGGGTGGTCGGGGGCCAGGGGAGTGCTGGAGCGACCTTGGTGACCCCGGTCTCTGGGTCTTCTCCTGGGTGACCTGGATGTGTGTGCGATTGTGCTTTTTTCTGTGTTAATTTGTTGTTTTTGTGTTTTCCCTGTTCTTGCTCTGTCTTGAGTTGGCTACCCCCAAAATGGGGATTGGGCCTGAGCATATAGATAGAATAGATATGCCAGTACTGGCCCAAAATAGATATTCCATAATAATGGCGGTGATTGGCAAGCCATTTCAAATATAATGTAGGACCAACAGTGTTTTACCAATCTACGGCCACAAAATATTGGCCCTTTTATTAAAAATAGTTATCCATTTCTTTAATGTATATACTGTATTGGCCCAACATTGTGTATCCTCTTCTGAATCAACTATGGAAACCCATTATTATTTCTACAATGGACCGATATCATTATGCCTTAATCAGGCCGATAAATATTTGCCCATTAAGCAAAATAAGTTACGAAGTGGCTTCGGGACACCACCAGTGGTGTCACGCAGCCCAGCCAGTGAGGCTGGGCTACGGGACACCACTGGTGGTGTCCCGTAACCCAGCCTCACTGGCTGGGCTGCGTGACACTACCAGTGGTGTCTCGCAGCCCAGCCACACTGGGTAGGCTACGGGACACCACCACAAGTGTTTTCGTATTTATCGCCATATGATTCAGCCAATTAGACTGTTGAATCGAAATTCTTTGGATTATTATTTATATTATCAATAAAAACGTTGGACTTTATTAAATTATAATCCTACATGTTGTATATACAGACCTATTCCACACTCAACTCCCTACGCCACACACACTCACACATACCTATTTATACATCTAAGTAGGCTTATATATAGCCGTTATATGTGTGTATATTCTTCGTCTTACATATCCATCTTATAAGAACATATGAGAGTCTGCAGACAGTCGATTGGCCAACACAAGGCAGATCCCTCTCACACTCAACCCATCTCGTTCATACGTTTATCTAATTTTATTTTGAAACTCTCTATCGTTCTTGATCCCACAATGGCGTTAGGTATCCTATTCCACATGTCTATTGTCTACATATCTGTTACCATTATGATGTAATGATCAAACAGAATTAAAGTCATTCATACTTGAATAACGTGCTATAAGACAGCTTGACGACGTTCACAAGCACAAGTTCGTCAATGTGTGGATAGTTACATGTGTTTGTGTAAATGAATATGTTTGTGAGTGTAATATAAAGTAATGCAAATACAGTATATGTGCGTAAATAAATGTTTGTTTACGAATGTTATATGGATGTTGAAATGCATGTCTACATGAGTATGTATGTGCGTGTGTAATGGCATGTACGTTTGGGTCATAATTTGGAAGGAACAAAATTATATATTTGTAAAAGAAATTGCAAAGGACACTATACAGTGATCAGCTCAGTAGCAGTAGGCTTTCAAGAATAAACTGAATAGCTTAATTAATTAATTGGGTGTGAGCTGGATCTGCCTTGCGTAGGCCAGTTGGGGGGGGGGGGGGGCGCAGTGCAAGCTTGCATGCACGAGTAGGAATGTGCATGTACGAGCATAAAGCCTGTACGTTTGTGAGTGGAAATATGTGTTTGTATAATTGATGTACAAAATTAATAATGAATGTACAATATGTTTGTGTGTGTGTATGTGTTTGTGTGTGTGTGTGATAGAGAGAGAATGAGAGAGTCATTCACATGACTTGTCTTTGTGAATGTGTGTTTGTGTTTGTGATTAGGAATGCGAATATGTATTTGTGCGTGTGGTTCTGAAAGAACATTAGAGTGTGGGTGCGATTGTGGGAGGGAATATCAATGTGTGTGCGTGTGTATTCTGATTGCAAATGTGAAGGCGAGTGTGTAATTGTGAATTTATGTTCGAATATATGTGCGTTGTCGAGTGGTAATCTAAAAATGTGTGTGTGTGTGTAGATATATGAATATAAATCACCGAACGTGTTCGTCAAGGTGAATACACGCAATGCGAGTTAATGACATTGTGGGTAGGAATACGAATATGTGTTCCTGAATGAATTTGTGCGTGAAAATGTGAATGTGCATGAGTTTGTGTGTGTTTATATAGTGAATCAACATAGAAGATAATAGGAAACATTTCTCAATTGATGATGCATATGTTGTCTGGTGATTATTGGCATCCAAATGTGATGTTTGGTTAATTTAGGATAGGGATTGTAATTGGTAAATCTATAGCATTATAAAACATTTATATTGCTACCATGTGAGTGCGGGCGAAGAAGGTTGCCAACAAAAAAACCCGCTGACCAACCTCAAGCTAATCCAGGTAATCCAAAAAATTAACACCTACTTGTAAATTGTACCTCTCTCTCTCTCTCTCTCTCTCTCTCTCTCTCTCTCTCTCTCTCTCTCTCTCTCTCTCTTCTCTTGTTATTCTCTCTCTCTCTCTCTTCTCTCATATATATATATATAAAATATATATATAATATATATATATATATATATATATATATATATATATATATATATATTTATATATGACCTGACAAAACTGGGAAACATAATAGATTTAGACATATTACACAAATGGGTAGTAAACTGGCAGAGGGGAAAAGGAATAGAAGGAAACATGCTTACATTACTGAAATGTCTGTGGACATGCAGTAATGCAAGTAATGGTCACTCTTCTGTAAATCTAAAATGGCTTACTTAAGAATGGGAAAGGGGTGGGACCTTCTATTTTTTTTTTTTTTTTTTTTTAGTAAACTGGCAGATGAAGTTCAATGTAGGTAAATGCAGTGTAGTAAAATTGAGTAAATCGATAGGAAATGCAGGATACAATTTCGATAACGTGGATATAACTAACTCAAATAATGAAAAAGACTTGAGAATCATCGTCAACTGTGATTTGAAACCAAGAAATCAATGAATGTGTTCGAAATAAAGCAAATAGAGTTCTTGGATATATATCTAGAAGTGTGAGTAACAGAACAGCAGACGTAATCTTGAAATTTTATCTAGCGTTAGTGAGACTACACATGAATTATGCTGTTCAAAATTGGAGTCCCTATTCGAGAATGAACATAGATTCCTTGGAGAGAGTACAACTAAGAATGACAAAAAATAATCTGTAATATTATAAATATTCCATATGAAGACAGGTTGAAGAAGCTAGGCTTACATTCGTTAGAAAGACGCAGAGTTAGATATGATATGATATGATAGATATGATAGAGGTGTTCAAGTGGGTAAGTGAGATAGGCTAAATAAAGGGGATATGAAAGATTTACTGAAGCTCAGCGATAGCTAGAAAACTCAAACAAATGGTTTCAAATGGGATACATTTCGTTCCAAGAAATATAGGCAAATAGTGGTTTGGTAAGAGCTGTATATACCTATGGAACAGGCTACCTAGCGCCATAGTCCGATCAAGAACGATAGAGAGCTTCAAAATACAATTAGATAGGCATATGGACAAGATGGGTTGGGAGAAGAGGGATCTGCCTTGTGTGGGCCAATCGGCTTTATGCGGGCTCCCATTTTCTTATTTTGTCTTCTTCTTTTCTGTGTATGAAGGAGACAAAAGGCAGGTTACTAAGCTATAATACCATATACATATCTCTCTTATTGATACCTTTCATCCACTTAAAACACCTATATCATTATTTCCTCTACATATTCGTCTTTCTAGCAATATGATAGCAATATTAACTAATAAGTCAGTTAGTCACAACTAATAATTATTATAATGTTTATAACACACACACAAAATATATATATATATATATATTTATATATATATATATATATATATATATATATATATATATATATATATATATATATATATATATATATATAAATAATATTATACATATACAGTATAATTATGTGTGTGTGTATTAGAATATACAATGGGTGAAGCATTAAAACAAAAATAGATTATTGGTGAGTGGGAGGAGTATAATCTGTGATTAGAGGACCAGGTGGATCCTCTAATCACATTTAATTGGTACCATTGACTGCCTTTTTCCTTTAATTACAATTTATACTCCTCCCATTCCCCACTACCTCTTTTCTTAGTTGATACAATTTTTATATTTAACTGAATATTTAATAGTGGATGCTAACGTGCTATTAAGAATATGTACGTATTGTATGTATGCATGTACAGGTATGTATATATATATATATATATGGGTAGAGGAGGAGGTAATTAGTTAAAAGTTACTTAACTATAACTGTAATGATATTGGAGTTGGACATTATTGAATTTATATAGGTACTTTGGCACATGTTGCTTAGAAGAGGAGTACAAAGGAGTACAAAGGAGGAGAGAGAGAGAGAGAGAGAGAGAGAACATAACATAAGAACAACCTAAGATAATGGGAGTCTGCAGAAAGCCAATTGGCCCATACAAGGCAGATACCTTTCACACCCAACCCATCTTGATTAGAGCAATGCCCATATTCACCTTATTTACTAATACTATTTCAAACTATCTTGGTAATAAATCAAGCACTTGATGTAGGTCCTAGAACAAACTATTACCATATGAATCCATATATTTAGTCTAAACAAATCCTCTATTGTGTTATCCTAATGCCCTATTTATTATTTATAATGGAGGTTGGGTGTGAGTGGAATCTGACGGTTGTTGTCCAGTCGGCGCTCTGCAGACCCCCGTCTTCCCATGTTGACCTCTAATAGTTTTGGTGAGGTCAGTCCTCATGGTGTTAGTGAGTTGGGCCTATTATTAGGCCTTATAATTAGTGTTGGGTGTGAGAGGGATCTGCCTTATATGAGCCGATCGGCTTTCTGCAGACTCCCGTTTTCTTATGTTCTTATGTTCTTATATGTAAGTCCTAGGACCTTACACATGATAGAAATCTTCCTTACGTATTCAAGTTCAGTGATAGTGAAAGAACTCGAACAAATGGTTTCAAATTAAATATTTTTCGTTTCAGAAAAGATATAGGCAAATATTGGTTTGGTAACAGAGTTGTAGATACTGTAGGTGGAATAAGCTACCAAGTGTTATAGTGGAATCAAGAACTATAGAGAGCATTAAGAAAAAATAGATTGGCATATGGACGAGATGGGTTGGGTGTGAGGGGGATCTACCGGGTGTGGGCCAATCGGCGCTTGACAGACCCTCATTGTCTGTCCTCTGACCATTTTGGTGAGGTCGATCCTCATGGTATTAGTGAGCTGAGCCTATAATTAGGCCTTGTAATTAGGGTTGAGTGTGAGAGGGAACTGTCTTGTGTGGGCCAATCGGCTCTCTGCAGACTCATTTTTGTATGTTCTTATATTGAGAAAGATTGAACACATTAGGCCTACATCCATAAAGGAGTAAGGTTAGAGAGGATATGATCAAATGGGCAAGTGTGATTTAAAAGGGGACATGACAAATTTACTGAGGCTCAATGATAGCAAATATATCGTTATATTGTTTTTTCCAGGACCCACACACCCAGTGTGTACAGTAGGTTCTGTTTGTTTACATTTGATAAATTTTGCTTTTTATATATAACGGTATATATATAATTATATATATATATATAATATATATATATATATATATATATATATATATATATA
The DNA here is from genome assembly GCA_032716605.1 of Paralithodes platypus. Classification (NCBI taxonomy): domain Eukaryota; kingdom Metazoa; phylum Arthropoda; class Malacostraca; order Decapoda; family Lithodidae; genus Paralithodes; species Paralithodes platypus. The sequence goes on along the minus strand of CM064505.1, from coordinate 12,419,152 downwards.
TATATAATATATATATAATATATAATATATATACTGTATAGTGTATATGTACCTTCACCAAACCCACTAACCATATATTTGTAGGTAATGCAATTAATTAATCAATGTGGTCATCCCTGGGACCCGAACTCTGGAGACACACACGGAATATATAAGCACAAAAAGCCTCACATAACCTTTTCCGTGACTCTCGTGATTTTGCCAATCACTGCATGTCATGTTTCCCCAGTGCCCAGCAGTTTTTCTCGTTCCCCTCTCTCCATCTCAATTTTTTTGCCACGCTTTCCAACTCTGGGTTGGGTGTGAGAGGGATATGCCTTGTGTGCGCCAAACAGCTTTCTGCAGACTCCCACACGCACGCACTCACGCATACACACACCTTAAACACATTATATATATATAACATATAATTATATATATACTGTATATATATATATATATATATATATATATATATATATATATATATATATATATATTTTCTTTTGGGGAGAGGAGGTAGTAATAATTAATAGTAGTTGCTAAAATATAACTGTGTAAGGATATTGGAGTTGGACATTATTAAATGTATATATTATTATGTTCCTTCCAACAACCAACTATACTCCTAAAATCGATTAATGAAATTTACAAACACATGTGGCAGTCCGTGGATTCGAACCCAGGACGCTCACACCGAAAATCAACACCTTATGCATCGCACCACGAAGACAGTTAAAGGATGGTGGACACTGCCTACGATTTATTATGCAACTTCGAATCCTGCATATCAATCTAAGCATGTACACACATCCCAACTGCTGTTTGGTACTAGGGTATAGTACGTCTTTCTTCTATTCAACTGCTGAGCTCTGGAACTCTCTCCCAGAATCAGTCTTTCACTCTTCCTATGACTTAAATTGCTTCAAACTTCGTGTGTACACACTGTGCCCTTGTACAGAGCAAGAAGCTGAGCAGGGGTAAAGAACTCCTTGAGGCGGTTGAGCACATCCAGCTTCTGGGAGGCTGCCTTAGCAAGACTGGTAATATGGTCCTTCTAAGTAAGAGCAGAAGAAAAAGAGAAACCAAGAATATTGAGAGAAGATGAATGATTGATGTGTGTATTGTTGAAGTATAAGCGATAGTCTTCTGGCGGTTCCGGACGGATAGTAAGATGGAGAAATTGGGTTTCGGGAGCATTAAAAGCAACAAGGTAAGGTGTTCTGCTTTGTAATCTGCAAATTCGAAGTGGTTAAGGTATTCCCCATCTGTATGTATTCCTTTTTTCATGAACACATTCTAAAGATCACTTGAAAACCGTAGGTGAGATCGTGTCGCCCCGTCTCACTCATTTCCCAATCTTTATCTTCCCTATGTCTGTATGTAACCTGACCATGGCAGATATATATATATATATATATATATATATATATATATATATATATATATATAACACACACATTTTCATTTACAAGTGGACAAGGATTCACTATTAAAACCACCTACCCTGCCATGTATAATTCTACTCACAAACATACAACCACGTGCTCACACTTACACAAACACACCTTTCTATTCACAATCACAGAAACATTTCGTACTTTCATTCACAAACCCATTCGTAAATATTTCCATCCACACCGTTACCATTCATTTGTACACACACATACACACACACACATACACACACACACATACACACACACTGAAGAATCTCAATTTCCCAAGCTTGGAGGAGAAGACGTGTGAGGGGTATATAACAACGATTTACAAAGACTTTGTTGTGAGGTAACCTGGTAGGATCAAAGGGCACGTGTTTAAAATAAGAAAAAATATATGGAAATACGATATGAACAAATGTAGCTATAAAATCAAGCTTTGTATACGTGGAACACTTGTGGTGGTATCCCGTAGCCTATCCAGTGTGGCTGGGCTGCGAGACACCACTGGTAGTGTCACGCAGCCCAACCAGTAGGGCTGGGCCACGCAAAACGGACAAAGGAAAATATTTATGAAAAATATATTGAACCAACACCGTTTTAAAATATTATGGCCAATATATATTGGCCCGATATTATTATTTTTTTTGTTTTGTTACCTTCATATAGTTGCCAATATTGGCCCAATATCTATCATCCAACAACCTATCTATTATGGAAATCATTAATAAGTTCAACAGGGGGCCAATATATTTTGGCCACATTATGGCCGATACATATAGGCCCAATGCAGGTAGATGACATTATTTGGTAAAGGCGATATGCCAGTACTGGCCCAACATATATATTCCATAATGATGGCGGAGATTGGTGAGCTATTTAAAATATAACGTAGGACCAACAATGTTCTACCAATTTACGGCCACAATATATTGGCCCTTTTAATTAAAGACAGTTATCCATTTCTTAAATGTATATACTGTATCAGTCTAACATTGTGCATCCTCTTCTGAATCAACTATGGAAACCCATTATTATTTCTACAATGGACCGATATCATTATGCCTTAATCAGGCCGATAAATATTGGCCCAGTAAACAAAATAAGTTATACTTAATGTCATCCTTTGCTAATGCTGGACCAGCATTATGTATCCTGCCCCAAAACAGATAAAGGAAAACATTTATTAATAATATATTGAACCAATACCGTTTTAGAATATTATGGCCAATATATTTTGGCCCGATACAAAAACACCAACATTCCGGACTTGCCGCTACTTGCCGGAATTGGCCCGTACTTAAAATGTTTGCTGGGTAGTAACGATGATGGCGACAGTAGTAGTGATGATAATAGTAGTAGTGATAATGGTGACAGTAGTAGTGATGATGGTGGTAATAGTAGTGATGATGGTAACCCATCACAGTTGAGTATCATCATCGAGTAGCAATATTGTTTTAAGTTTATTGACTTCCATATTAATCGGTGTGAGTTTTTTTATAATGACTGCAACAAAATGACTGGAGTGACTGGAAGATGTACTACTTTCAATGACAGCCAAATGCATAGGACAAATTATTTCATATAAGAAATTTCGTTTTTAGAAAAGATACAGTCAAGCCCTGGTTGTAGATATGTGAAATAGGTTACTGAGTACTATAGGAATATCAAGCATTAGTTTCAAGACAAGATTAGATGGGCTGTTTGTGGAGGGGATCAGGTGCGGTATTTATAAAGCACTTATAGGCCTAAAAGTAGCTTTAAAAGATGGTGGCAACTTTTAAAAGAGAAAAGTTGGGTAACAAAAACATTTAGCGGCTAAAAGTAGCTCTTAAACCCGACGAAAACTAATAGTGCTCCTGGGGACTTTTAGCTTTTAAAAGTTACTTTTAGAGGACGACGAAGATAGCTGAACAACAAATCCGCCACCAAGGAATTTTCGTGATAGAAAAAAATTATTGGATTAATATAGCGACTCAGAGTTAATCGAAAGATACCGCTAAAACTATAAAGGAATCCTTATAATAACAAACATGTTGAGAGAAACATAACACAGTAGAACTGAGAGGAACAAAGCTCTTAACCCCGAGATGAAAGTGTGTATTACCCTACGTTATTTGGCAACGGGCAAAATGTAACAGTATGAGTAACTCATGATGGCATGAGTTTAGGTTAGCATATATTATCAAGTGCAGTCTGTTAGGTAACTCTCCTGATTCTATCCATATCACCCCGCACATCATACTACTCAAAGGTGACCCACTGTGTGTTCTCCAACGTATATAATTATTAGAAAGGAATATACCACCATATTAACGTACTCTAAACATTTCCTTTCATATGTCCGACAACATTTTTACCGGTCTCTCTATTATTAAATGGGTGCAAATCCTTAACTCCCATTTAATTGTCCTTCTCCTCCGCCCAACCACAGTTCCAGGGACCTCATTGACAATAGCCTAACTTGTTGGAAGAATACGCAAAAATAGACCAAATAAAAAGAGTACAGAAAAACTAAAACATAACTTTCGAATCTTCACAGGATAGGCCTATTTAATAACGTCTGTGAACAAGTATTTGCACACTAAAGCGATCTTCCATAGGAAGAAAGGTTGGAGAAATTAGGCTTTGATTCGTTAAGAAAACTAGAAGCTGCAGAGGGTCGATTGGCTCACATCCGGCAGATCCTTTTCAAAGCCAACCCATCTCGTCTTTTCCTTTTACATTTTAACTTTTCCTTGTAACTCATTGTGAAAGGACAAAAACACGTTTTTGCATTTACAGTAATTACTTGTGTTTCCCTGACCCTTTCTTTAGGCGGTATCACACGATAATTGTTTACATATTTTGATGAACACGATTTTACTAGCAATATTATGGGGCACTCGCATAAGTATTGGAATCTATTCTGAAAGTAGAATATGATAGGTGGTTGAAGTCTTGTGTAACTTAATATTTGTTCTGGCAAACGAGAATTGCTGAGAAGTATTGCTGGAAGAGGGATAGTGTTACACCACTTTCCTAACCCGTCAATTCATCTGGGCTATAATCCCTACAATAATCCCTACTAATGCCTGACTTGTCCGCCCCAATACCCACCTACCTAACTACCCCCCCCCCCCCCCCCCTCTCTCTCTCTCTCTTATTATATATATATATATATATATAGAGATAGAGAGAGAGAGAGAGAGATACAGTATATATAATTCAGAGTTGGGTCGATTAATTCCTTAAATTAACTAGTCAAGTTAATTTCCAAAGTTATAATCGGTTAAGTTAATAAATTAATTTTACTTTTCATTTCAATTGTTAAGCAGATCATGACATAATTTGACCGTTTATTCTGGCTATCAATAGACGGTTTTACATAATTGAGGAAGGATCTGTTGGAATTATGAGGGTAAAGAGTATCTCAACTTCACTCTCTGGCTTCCTTATACACGATATAATCTGACTAAAACCGTCTAATAATTGCCAGCAAACAAGAGAAATATTTCATTGGATCTTCTAATGGTTCATTTGCTATCTGTGTATCAGTTATCTCCTTACCCGTCAACTTTTTATCACTACCCTCCAAATTTACGCCTTTTGATGAATGCAACATAAGAACATAAGAAAATGGGAGTCTGCAGAAAGCCGATTGGCCTAAGCAAGGCAGATCCCTGTCCCACACAACCCCAAATCAATTACAAAGCCCAATTATAGGCTCAACACTCCAATACCCTGAGGATCATCCTACCAAAACGGTTAGAGATTAACGCAGGATTACGGGGGTCTGCAGAGCGCTGATTGGCCCAACCCGGCTGATCCCCCTTCACACCCAACCCTTCTCGTCCATATGCTTATCCAATTTTATCTTAAAGCTCCCTACAGTTTTAGATCCCACTATAGCACTTGGTAGTCCATTCCACCCATCTACAACTCTGTTACCAAACCAATATTTGCCTATATCTTTTCTGAAACGAAATTTATCTAATTTGAAACCATTGGTACGAGTTCTTTCGCTATCACTGAGCTTTAGTACATTTGTCATGTCCCCTTTGTTAATCCCACTAACCCACTTGAACACCTCTATCATATCCCCTCTAACTCTGCGTCTCTCTAACGAATGTAAGCCTAAATTCTTCAACCTTTCTTCATACGGAAGATTTCTAATATTATGGATCATTTTTGTCATTCTACGCTGTACTCTCTCCAATGAATCTATGTCCATTCTGTAATAAGGACACCAAAATTGGACAGCATAATCCATATGGGGTCTCACTAATGACAAGTAAAGTTTTAAGATAACATCAGCAGTTCTGTTACTCACACTTCTAGAGATGAACCCGAGAATCCTGTTTGCCTTATTACGAACGCCTATACACTGTTTTCTAGGCTTCAAATCATTGCTAACAAACACACCTAGATCTTTCTCGCAGTCTGAATTTTCTAATTCTAAATTAGCTAGTTTATATTTAACATTTGTTTGCATCTTCCCTATCTTTAATACCTTGCATTTGTCAATGTTAAACTTCATCTGCCAATTTACTGACCATTCATGTAAGGTATCTAGATCCCTTTGGAGGCACTCTATATCGCTATCTGAATCAATTGATCTCCGCATTTTAGTATCGTCTGCGAATTTACAACAAAACTCTGTATAGGTTCTATTAATGCCAAATGTATCAGACATAATTATAATTAGTTTTGTGGTTCTTTCTTGGACTGCTTCGGGGAAATCACAATCCGTCATGTTCTGTATATATCTACTGTATATATATATATATATATATATATATATATATATATATATATATATATATATATATAGAAAGATAGATATATATATATATAGATATATAAATATATATATATATATATATATCTATATATATATATATATATATATATATTATATATATATATATATATATATATTATATATATATATATATATATATATATATATTAGGGTGGTCCACCAAAAATATTTTTATACTTTTATTCCTCCACAAGGTTATTTTTTGTCCATTACCCATAGGTTACAAGCCTATGAAATTTCATGTCGATAAAACTTAATTTAGAGGTCGCCCCATCATCTCGCTTTCTATCATAGGATTTAACCCGGAAAATATCACATACCCGAATTGGAGCACTTCCCGACATCACAGACCCAAATGGTGTTGATTTCTGAATTATCCGGGGTTGGTAACCCCATAGACCACATTTTATCAACTAAAAACTGATATACAGCTGTCTGAATGCTGATTTTCATTATTTGGTTTTCATACCGTAAATTAGGGGTAGGCCATACCCTGGTTAGGGTACTTCTAATAGAGATAGAACAAAATGGTTTGCATTTTTGAACTCAGAAGGGTCGATTTACACATAGAAATGCTTTCATATTTCATTTATTTACTAACACCTGCAAACTATGACAGAAAATTTCAATTTCTCTATTTTCCTATAGAAAAACGAATTTTTTGGCAATATTTTGTGAATTGTCAATACATCAGTGTCGATGAAACCACTTCTATGTGTAAATCGACCCTTCTGAGTTCAAAAATGCGAACCATTTTGCTTTATCTCTACTAGAAGTACCCTAACCAGGGTATGGCCTACCCCTAAAATTTACTGTGAAAACCAAATAATGAAATTCAGCATTCAGACAGCTGTATATCAGTTTTTAGTTGATAAAATGTGGTCTATGGGGTTATCAACCCCGGATAATTCAGAAATCAACACCATTTGGGTCTGTGATGTCGGGAAGTGCTCCAATTCGGGTATGTGATATTTTCCGGGTTAAATCCTATGATAGAAAGTGACCTCTAAATATCATTGTATCGCGATGAAATTTTGCACACAAGGAGAGGAATGCAACACGAAAAAAAAGCAGCGGTGTGGATAAAGGACCAGTGCACTTTGAAATTTTACCCCCTCTTCTTGGACCACCCTAATATATATATATATATATATATATATATATATCATCAGTAGCACTAAGTAGATATTATATTTGTATATCACATGGCTAAAATTACTCGACTCTTAGATATTAACTTGATATTTGTATTGACACTTTTTTTCTGGAACTAACAGTATTTAACAGAAACTGCAGCGGGTAGTCAAAGAGTTTGGTGTGGTTTGTGGATGGAGGAAACTGAAGGTGAACGTCAATAAAAGTAAAGTAACGGTGTGTAATAGGGGAGAGCATAGGGTGAATCTAGATGTGAGGCTGGATGGGGAAATATTGGAACATGTAGAGTGTTTTAAATATCTAGGAGGAACGATAAGCAGGAGTGGAGGTATGGAAGTGGAGGTAAAACAGAGAGTGTGTGAAGGAAGGAAGGTTTTCGGAGCAATGGGAAGTATGTGGAAGATGAGAAATCTCGGAGTGAAAGTAAAAAGTGCACTGTATCAAGGAATTGTTGTGCCAACAGTGATGTATGGGGCTGAGACATGGGCTCTGAAGAAAAAGGAGAAAAGAGGGTTGGATGTGATGGAGATGAGCTGCTTGAGGAGTATGTGTGGAGTTACTCGTAGAGACAGATTGAGGAATGAAGAGATACGTAGGAGAGTGGGGCAGCAGGAACATTTGTCAGCGAGAGTGGACAGAAGGGTGCTGAGCTGGTATGGTCATGTTGAATGGGAGATGAAAGGCTTACAAAGAGAATATGTGAGTCAGGTACAAGGGGAGATAGAAGGGCAGGAAGACCCCCATTGAGATGGAGAGACTGTGTAAGAAATGCTTTGGATGATAGAGGAATGACTATAGATCAGGCAGGGGAAGTGGTGGTGGACAGGAGTGAATGGAGAATGCTTGTGAATAGTTGAGTGAACACGTGGTCATTTGGAGTAAGGGGTCGGGCGCAAGTTGGACTAGATAATAGTCCATCAGGCGCCTGGCCCGGGGAGACGATTAATATGAAGGGTGCGCCTGGAAGTGTGGTGGGAGGGCTTGTGGCATTGGCTCCGCTGCATGACTGCCTGCCGAGATCGGAACCTCTCCGGGTGGTCGCGGGCCGGGGGAGTGCTGGAGCGACCTTGGTGACCCTGGTCTCTGGGTCTTCTCCTGGGTGACCTGGATGTGTGTGAGTTTTGTGTTTTTTATCTGTGTTTATTTGTTTTTTTATGTTGTTTTTGTGTTTTCCCTGTTCTTGCTCTGTCTTGAGTCGGCTACCCCCAAAATGGGGATTGGGCCTGAGCATATAGATAGATAGATAGAACAGTATTTACTACAAGATATTTAGAACACCTAGATTAAAGCATATGATAGTACCGGTATATGTATGTATGTATGTATGTTTGTATGTACGTATGTATATACTCAGGCATAATTTGATATACCAGGATATAGTTTGTTTAAATATGACCGATCAAGTAGGAGGGGCGGCGGTATAGCAGTGTTTGTCAGGAGTACATTAACCCTTAATTGGCGGCGCGCAACTTATGTCGTGTGAAATAAATATGGACTAAGTGGCGGTTCACAACTTATGTTGTGTGCCATTTTCACCACGTAATGTTGCTGAGAGAGAGAGATGAGTGGTGGGAGGAGCGTAGCAAGCGTATGACTGCTCCAGACCACCGCGGCGGACCTACTGACATGAATCCCACCCTCCCCTACCCTCTCGCACTCGCTACACAGGGAATTATGTAGGGAAAGTACCTAATTACATGGTTTTTGCACTCGTGTTGCGCGATCGTTCCAAGAGAACCAGTGGTCGTACAAGGATGGTTGGGGTGTCATTGGAAAGCTCTGTTTATGCCCTTTCCGGGATAGATACTTGTTTTACGCTCTGGGTTTTATTTAGGCATGAAAATGTTCAAGTAAACAACCCTATTTAGGGTAAAAACACCCCACTGGGCGCTACGGTCAAATAGACCACCTAGCCCGCTAAATAAGGGTTAAAAAGCTGTATTAAATCAGGTTTGGGGGTGTGGTGAAATTAATAAAAATAGATTATCAGTAGGTTCATCGAGTGTGAATAACAGAACTGCTGATGTTATCTTAACATTTTACTTGTTATTAGTGAGACCCCATATGCATAATGCTGTTCAATTTTGGTGTCCTTATTACAGAATGGACATAGCTTCATTGGTGAGAGTACAAGTAGAATGACAAAAATGATCCATAATATTAGAAATATTCCATATGAAAAAATATTGAAGAAACTAAGCTTACACTCATTGGAGAGACGCAGAGTTAGAGGGGATATGATAGAGGCTTTGCAAGTGGGTTAGTGGGATTAATAAAGGGGACATGACAGAAGTACTAAAGCTTAGTGATAGCTAAAGAAGTCAAACCAATGGTTTCAAATTAGATATATTTTAGTTTCAGAAAAGATATAGGCAAATATTGGTTTGGTAACAGAGTTGTAGACAGATGGAATAGGCTACCAAGTGCTATAGTGGGATCAAGAACGATAGGGAGCTTTAAGAAAAAAAAATAGATAGGCATATGGACGAGATGGATTGGGTGTGAAGGGGATCTGTCGGATGTGGGCCAATCGGCGCTCTGCAGATATGTTTTCTGACCTATGACCGTTTTGGTTGGGTCGGTCCTAGTGGTGTTGGTAAGCTGGGCTTATAATTAGGTTTTAAAAGTAGGGTTGGGTGTGACAGGGATCTGCCTTGTGTGGGCCAATCGGCTTTCTACAGACTCCCATTTTCGTATGTTCTTATGATCTTATATCCACTAACTAGGGGTGGCCGACTCTAGACAGAACATAAGATAATAAGAACATAAGAAAATGGGAGTCTGCAGAAAGCCGATTGGCCTACACAAGGCAGATCCCTGTCACACCCAACCCTAATTATAAGTATAATTATAAGCCAAGCTTAAACACACCATTAGGACTGACCATACCGAAACGGTCAGAGGTCAGAAAAACGAGGGTCTGCAGAACCCCACACCTGACAGATCCCCCTCACACCCAACCCATGTCGTCCATATGCCTATTTAATTTCATCTTAAAGCTCCCTATCGTTCTTGATCCCACTATAACACTTGGCAGCCTATTCCACTTATCCTTAACTCTGTTACCAAACCAGTATTTGCCTATATCTTTCTTGAAACGAAATTGATCTAATATTAAACTATTTGTACGAGTTCTTTCGCTATTACTGAGCTTTAGTGCATTTTTCATGACCCTTTTATTAATCCCACTAACCCACTTGAATACCTCCATCATGTCCCCTCTAACTCTGCGTCTCTCTAACGATTGTAAGCCTAATTTCTTCAACCTTTCTTCATACAGACGACTTCTAATATTATGGATCATTTTTGTCATTCTACGTTGTACTCTCTCCAATGAATCTAAGTCCATTCTGCAATATGGACACCAACATTGAACAGCACAATCCATATTGGGTCTCACTAATGACAAGTAAAGTTTCAAGATAACATCAGCAGTTTTGTTACTCACACTCCTAGAGATGAACCCGATAATTCTGTTTGCCTTGTTAAGCACGCTTATACACTGTTTTCTAGGCTTCAAATCATTGCTAACAAACACACCTAGATCTTTCTCACAATCTTAGTTTTCTAATTCCATATTAGCTAGTTTATATTTAAAATTTGTATGCATCTTCCCTATCTTTAATACATAAGAACATAAGAACATAAGAAAATGGGAGTCTGCAGAAAGCCGATTGGCCTAAGCAGGGCAGATCCCTGTCCCACACAACCCCAAATCAATTACAAAGCCCAATTATAGGCTCAACACTCTAATACCCTGAGGATCATCTTACCAAAACGGTTAGAGATTAACGCAGGATTATGGGGGTCTGTAGAGCGCTGATTGGCCCAACCCGGCTGATCCCCCTTCACACCCAACCCTTCTCGTCCATATGCTTATCCAATTTTATCTTAAAGCTCCCTACAGTTTTAGATCCCACTATAGCACTTGGTAGTCCATTCCACCCATCTACAACTCTGTTACCAAACCAATATTTGCCTATATCTTTTCTGAAACGAAATTTATCTAATTTGAAACCATTGGTACGAGTTCTTTCGCTATCACTGAGCTTTAGTACATTTGTCATGTCCCCTTTGTTAATCCCACTAACCCACTTGAACACCTCTATCATATCCCCTCTAACTCTGCGTCTCTCTAACGAATGTAAACCTAATTTCTTCAACCTTTCTTCATACGGAAGATTTCTAATATTATGGATCATTTTTGTCATTCTACGCTGTACTCTCTCCAATGAATCTATGTCCATTCTGTAATAAGGACACCAAAATTGGACAGCATTTGTCAATGTTAAACTTCATCTGCCAATTTACTGACCATTCGTGTAAGGTATCTAGATCCCTTTGGAGGCACTCTATATCTCTATCTGAATCAATTGTTCTCCCCATTTTGGTATCGTCTGCAAATATACTTATCCTACTAGTTATACCTAAATCAAGGTCATTTATGTATATAACAAACAACAGAAGACCTAATACAGATCCCTGGGGGACACCCCTTTTACTGCTCCCCATTCTGACTTGGTACCATTTATGCTGACTCTGCTTCCTACCAATTAGCCATGACCTAACCCATCCCAACAACGCCCCACCTATTCCATGCGCCTCAACCTTTCTCATCAATCTCTCATGGGGGACTCTGTCGAAAGCTTTACTGAAATCTAAATATAGTATATCATATGACTTGTCATTATCTACTGCTTCATATACCTCTGAGAACAAACTAAGCAAATTAGTAATACAAGAACGTCCGTGAGTGAATCCATGCTGAGAAGAATGTATTAAATTAAATGTGTCTAATTGGTTTCTAGTTTTACTAGCAATAATTGACTCTAGTAGCTTTCCTATGATTGATGTAAGACTAACATTTAAAGTTCTAATTCTTAGGGTACGGGACCACTTTCGCGTTCCCTTGTATGATGGTTGCAGTAAACAAAACGCATGTTAATAGCATTTATGCACATCGCAGAATTTCGAATATTGCATTACAAACCATGTTGATTAACCTCCCAACACCATAATTCTAAACTTATATATTAAACAAATTAAAGCTGACTGACAATAACAGAAACATAGAGTGGAGACTTAAGATCTACAATACATCTATCAGAATCACGATACTAATAATATACAACAATTCATTCGAGCTATACGACAGTTACAATGTTTATAGTACAGATTTGTACTACTTGAAATACATCAAAATGCTTCAATAAGACTTGTCATGTATTTCACAAGCTTTGCTTGTTGACTGCTCAGACACATAACTCAAAGGACCGTGGAAAGATTACTGAACATCCAAATACAATAAAAAAATATATATAAACAGTGTTCTTTGTGCTAGCATTTCATTAAATTGCGATTGATACTAATTATAAGAACATAAGAACATAAGAAAATGGGAGTCTGCAGAAAGCCGATTGGCCTAAGCAAGGCAGATCCCTGTCCCACACAACCCCAATTACAAAGCCCAATTATAGGCTCAACACTCTAATACCCTGAGGATCATCTTACCAAACCGGTTAGAGATTAACGCAGGATTACGGGGGTCTGCAGAGCGCTGATTGGCCCAACCCGGCTGATCCCCCTTCACACCCAACCCTTCTCGTCCATATGCTTATCCAATTTTTTCTTAAAGCTCCCTATCGTTCTTGATCCCACTATATCACTTGGTAGCCTATTCCACCCATCTACAACTCTGTTACCAAACCAATATTTGCCTATATCTTTTCTGAAACGAAATTTATCTAATTTGAAACCATTGGTACGAGTTCTTTCGCTATCACTGAGCTTTAGTACATTTGTCATGTCCCCTTTGTTAATCCCACTAACCCACTTGAACACCTCTATCATATCCCCTCTAACTCTGCGTCTCTCTAACGAATGTAAACCTAATTTCTTCATACGGAAAATTTCTAATATTATGGATCATTTTTGTCATTCTACGCTGAATTCTCTCCAATGAATCTATGTCCATTCTGTAATAAGGACACCAAAATTGGACAGCATAATCCATATGGGGTCTCACTAATGACAAGTAAAGTTTTAAGATAACATCAGCAGTTCTGTTACTCACACTCCTAGAGATGAACCCGAGAATCCTGTTTGCCTTATTACGAACGCTTATACACTGTTTTCTAGGCTTCAAATCATTGCTAACAAACACACCTAGATCTTTCTCGCAGTCTGAATTTTCTAATTCTAAATTAGCTAGTTTATATTTAACATTTGTTTGCATCTTCCCTATCTTTAATACCTTGCATTTGTCAATGTTAAACTTCATCTGCCAATTTACTGACCATTCATGTAAGGTATCTAGATCCCTTTTGGAGGCACTCTATATCGCTATCTGAATCAATTGATCTCCCCATTTTAGTATCGTCTGCGAATTTAATTATCCTACTAGTTATACCTAAATCTAGGTCATTTATGTATATAAGAAACAACAGGGGACCTAATACCGATCCCTGGGGGACACCACTTTTGACTGCTCCCCACTCTGACTTGGTACCATTTATGCTGACTGTCTGTTTCCTACCAATTAGCCATGACCTAATCCATCCCAACAACGACCCTCCTATTCCATGTGCCTCAACCTTTCTCATCAATCTCTCATGAGGGACTCTGTCGAAAGCTTTACTGAAATCTAAATATATAATATCATATGACTTGTCACTATCTACTGCTTCATATACCTCTGAGAAAAAGCTAAGCAAATTAGTAAGGCAAGAACGTCCCTGAGTGAATCCATGCTGAGAAGAATTTATTAAGTTAAATTTTACTAAGTGGCTTCTAATTATCCTAGCAATAATAGACTCTAGCAACTTTCCTATGATTGATGTGAGACTAATGGGACGGTAATTGGATGCTATCGATTTATCACCTTTTTTGAAGATCGGAACTACATTTGCAAGCTTCCAAGCTTCTGGAACTAAACCTGTTTCTAATGACTTGTTAAATATAAATGCTAATGGACTACTTAACTCATCTCTGCATTCTTTTAATACTCTAGCATATACCTCGTCAGGACCAGGCGATTTTTGAGGTTTCAGTCTGTCAATTTCCTTAAGCACATCATTTCTACTTATACTAACTGTACTTAACATATTTTCTATACTATCACTATATACCATATTGACTTCTGGAATCTGTGCCAAATTTTCATTAATGAAAACGGAAAGAAACTGACTATTTAATGTACTGCACATTTCTAAATAATTTTCTGTTATTTCTCCTATTGAAGTTTTTAGGGGGCCTATTACATCTCTAACTTTAGATTTATATAGTTGGTAAAAAGCTTTAGGGTTATTTTTTGAGTCGCTGGCTATCCTTATTTCATAATTTCTTTTTGCTTTCCTGATTTCCTTTTTGACCTGTCTTGATAGAGTCTGATAGTATATATGTAAATGATTTTCACCTTTCTTTATTTTTCGATATATTCCTTTCTTTTTTCCTATAAGATCTATTAGCTTATTAGTCATCCATTTTGGTTGGTTCTGCGTCGATCTAAATCTTCTTTTAGGGATATATTTATTTTGAGCATTGTGGAGTGAAGCAATAAACTGGTTATATGTAGGTGGCAAGTTTAACTCTGGCATATCCTGACTTAATCGCTTAACAATAGGGTCCACCCTTAAGTCTCTTCTTAGCCCACCATAATCGGCTTTTCTGAAATCTGGGATAAGTGTCGTATTCTCTTTAGCATTCCCTGTCCATTGTATATTAAAAATAAATATATTTATGATCGCTATTTCCTAGGTGGTCACCAATCTCTACATTATTTATCATATGTTCATTGTTACTGAAAACTAAATCAAGAATATTAATACCTCTAGTCGGCGTATCTATGAATTGAAATAAAAAACTATCTTGTACTACCTCTATAAACTCTACTGAATCGGAGTCGCCTATTTGGTGCTGCCAATCAATGTTCGGAAAATTAAAATCCCCCATAATGCACACATTGCTAAACCTTGATGCTATTTTAATTTCCTCCCATAACGATTTTCCGCCATTTCTACTCATATTAGGCGGTCTATATATAACTCCAATAACTATGGTCTCACTACCTTCGTTAACCTCTACCCAAACACTTTCATTATCATTATTTAGTCTAATACCTGATTTAATACAGCTTTTTAATGTACTCCTGACAAACACTGCTATACCCCCGCCCCTCCTACTTGTTCGGTCATATTTAAACAAACTATATCCTGGAATATCAAATTCTGCTAAAAAATGCCTAGATTCTGTATTAATCCACGTTTCAGTTAGCGCTATTATGTCTATATTTTCTGTGCTAACGAGTGCTCTAAGTTCGTTCATTTTGTTACATAAACTCCTACAATTTGTATAATATACCCTCAACCTATTACTTTTATTTGCAACTAATTTTCTAATGTGTTAAGCTAACTTATTATTTCCTGTTGAACTACTAGCTCTAGACGGAAATTCCACTCTATCAGTATTCTCATCTTTACTATCAGTTTCATGTAAGGTATCTAGATCCCTTTGGAGGCACTCTATATCGCTATCTGAATCAATTGATCTCCCCATTTTAGTATCGTCTGCGAATTTACTTATCCTACTAGTTATACCTAAATCTAGGTCATTTATGTATATAAGAAACAACAGGGGACCTAATACCGATCCCTGGGGGACACCACTTTTGACTGCTCCCCACTCTGACTTGGTACCATTTATGCTGACTCTCTGTTTCCTACCAATTAGCCATGACCTAATCCATCCCAACAACGACCCTCCTATTCCATGTGCCTCAACCTTTCTCATCAATCTCTCATGAGGGACTCTGTCGAAAGCTTTACTGAAATCTAAATATATAATATCATATGACTTGTCACTATCTACTGCTTCATATACCTCTGAGAAAAAGCTAAGCAAATTAGTAAGGCACGAACGTCCCTGAGTGAATCCATGCTGAGAAGAATTTATTAAGTTAAATTTTACTAATTAGAAGCCACTTAGTAAAATTTAACTTAATAAATTCTTCTCAGCATGGATTCACTCAGGGACGTTCGTGCCTTACTAATTTGCTTAGCTTTTTCTCAGAGGTATATGAAGCAGTAGATAGTGACAAGTCATATGATATTATATATTTAGATTTCAGTAAAGCTTTCGACAGAGTCCCTCATGAGAGATTGATGAGAAAGGTTGAGGCACATGGAATAGGAGGGTCGTTGTTGGGATGGATTAGGTCATGGCTAATTGGTAGGAAACAGAGAGTCAGCATAAATGGTACCAAGTCAGAGTGGGGAGCAGTCAAAAGTGGTGTCCCCCAGGGATCGGTATTAGGTCCCCTGTTGTTTCATATATACATAAATGACCTAGATTTAGGTATAACTAGTAGGATAAGTAAATTCGCAGACGATACTAAAATGGGGAGATCAATTGATTCAGATAGCGATATAGAGTGCCTCCAAAGGGATCTAGATACCTTACATGAATGGTCAGTAAATTGGCAGATGAAGTTTAACATTGACAAATGCAAGGTATTAAAGATAGGGAAGATGCAAACAAATGTTAAATATAAACTAGCTAATTTAGAATTAGAAAATTCAGACTGCGAGAAAGATCTAGGTGTGTTTGTTAGCAATGATTTGAAGCCTAGAAAACAGTGTATAAGCGTTCGTAATAAGGCAAACAGGATTCTCGGGTTCATCTCTAGGAGTGTGAGTAACAGAACTGCTGATGTTATCTTAAAACTTTACTTGTCATTAGTGAGACCCCATATGGATTATGCTGTCCAATTTTGGTGTCCTTATTACAGAATGGACATAGATTCATTGGAGAGAATTCAGCGTAGAATGACAAAAATGATCCATAATATTAGAAATTTTCCGTATGAAGAAATTAGGTTTACATTCGTTAGAGAGACGCAGAGTTAGAGGGGATATGATAGAGGTGTTCAAGTGGGTTAGTGGGATTAACAAAGGGGACATGACAAATGTACTAAAGCTCAGTGATAGCGAAAGAACTCGTACCAATGGTTTCAAATTAGATAAATTTCGTTTCAGAAAAGATATAGGCAAATATTGGTTTGGTAACAGAGTTGTAGATGGGTGGAATAGGCTACCAAGTGATATAGTGGGATCAAGAACGATAGGGAGCTTTAAGAAAAAATTGGATAAGCATATGGACGAGAAGGGTTGGGTGTGAAGGGGGATCAGCCGGGTTGGGCCAATCAGCGCTCTGCAGACCCCCGTAATCCTGCGTTAATCTCTAACCGGTTTGGTAAGATGATCCTCAGGGTATTAGAGTGTTGAGCCTATAATTGGGCTTTGTAATTGGGGTTGTGTGGGACAGGGATCTGCCTTGCTTAGGCCAATCGGCTTTCTGCAGACTCCCATTTTCTTATGTTCTAATGTTCTTATGTTCTTAGTGTTATCGATACTACTATTACACATCACTATATCCGCACTATCTTGACTGATTATTTCTATTTTACTCACTGGTTTGTCACATGAAGTACCTGCTCCATATGGAGACAGTATTTTACTTACACACCCAGGTTTTTTTAACGAAACCCCGCAACAATCTTGTCGAGTGAGCTGGCCAAGGTTGAAACTCCTAGTCGAGAGAGATGTACTCCATCCTGGGCATACAGTTCATCCTTACCATAAAAGAGGGACCAGTTATCCAGGAATGGAATAGTATTTGCCTTACAATACTTCTCCAGCCGGCTATTTACACCAATAGCCCTGGAGGACCATTCCTTCCTTACCCCTCTTCTAGGCAGGATACTGTTTACCACAGGAACTCCACCTTTTTCCTTGATCCTCTCCAACATTTCCTGATACTTGGAGAGCAACTCCTCAGTCCTGCATCTCCATATGTCGTTGCTCCCTGCGTTGAGGAAGATGATGGGGTCCTCCCCACTCACTTCCATGACAGCATCTATCTTCTCAGCCACCCTCCCGACTCCGGCACCAGGCACGCAGAGAACTTTACCAACCTGAGTGTTTGTTGCCCTGCCAAGGTATCTAACCAATGAATCACCGACAATGAAAACAGACTTAGCTTTTTCCTTTTGTCGGCGTGTAGCAGCAGTTGTTGCAGCAACAGCAGCAGACTCCCCCCCCCCCCCCCCCTCCCCTCTCACTGCCTCGATGATCGCCACTTCATCGCCATCACTCTCATCAGCCAAGGTGCTGAAGTTGTTGTGGGTCTTGACTGGCTGCCTTTTCAGCTTGCAGGCCGTTGCACTAGTTGACACCACTTTCCAAGGGGCTTCACGATCCCTGGGAACACTTCCGGTAGCCTCACACTTCTCCGCCATAGCTAGTCTCAAGGCCAAATTTTCATCTTTGAGACACTGAATCTCCTGCTCCACACTCTCCAGTCTCTCTTGCAAAGCAAGACAAAGCTGGAGAGTATGGGAGGAGACAGCAGACTCATCAACAACAGCCATCACTATGAAAGTTCACTAGGACCTCACTAAGGGTAAACCGGTACACTAGCGGTCACTGGGGACGTCCGCACTAGTCACGGGTCAGAGGGCAACTGCATGCATGAACCTTTGGAGTACAGTAGTTGATATCAAGTTTAAACATGAAACTCAGTGTACTTATGTACAGTAAGTCGTCTGTGCGGTACGTGGTCTATATTTAGCTAAGACACATACTGTAAAATATTACCATTTGCTGGTACTTGTCATGCGTTTACTTAGTTACGATTCTCAATAATCTGCACATTGTAACTTGTATTGTGAAACATGTAGGAAGGAACTAAATGCTTTAAATACGCAGGTCTTTCCTGAACTTAATAAAATCGTCTAGTGTTCGACAAAACAAAAATCAAGATATACTTTACAGAAATAGATACTTGAGGTGGGTTTATCTCTCTTGACTATTATAAGTCATATCTATTTTGAACAAGATCGTCTGAAGTTAACAAAAATTATAATTATATGATAATTATAGCTTAGCGTAATATGTGTGTGTGTGTGTGTGTGTTTTTTTTTTTTTTTTTCACTCCCACAAACTCAATGTAAGGTGTGAAGAACGGACCTCACCTTAGAGCCGAGTCACAGGAACACTTCCTCACTTTAGGGACGAGTTATACGTCTATCTTACTGGCTACTATTGATAGGCATCTTTATTTCTAGCAGCATTATGGCACTCTTTCATCATCGGTATCGCCATAAATACTAACGTTAGATTGAAATAGTTAGCTGGGTCCTATGAAACTTTATTTCAGACGCTACTATTAGAGACCGAGTTGATGAGAAAAGAAGCCGGGGAAAGTTGACCGTGTGAATCCTCCTTAATTACCTTACTGGCTCCACCCACAACGATCTAGTTTGATCTTGTATATCTTGGATCTAACATTCCTACTATATTTCTGCATACTGTATCCATTTACTGTATATGGATATGTAGATACACTATACGAATGGGCAGTAAATTGGCAGATGAAGTTCAATGTAGATAAATGCAGTGTAGTAAAATTTGGGACATTGATAGACAACGCAGGATATATATTAGATACCATGGATATAAGAAACTCGGATAATTAAAAAATATTTGGGAGTCATCGTCAACTGTGATTTGAAACCTACAAATCAATGCATTAGCCCTCGAAATAAGGCAAATAGAGTTATCAGATGTATATCTAGAAGCGTGAGTCGTAATCTTAAAAATGTATCTAGTTTTAGGATAACATTATATAGACATATGGACGAGATGAGTTGGGTGTGCCATGTGTGGGCCAATCGGCTCTCTCCAGACTCCCGTTTTGTTATGTTTTTATATGCATATACAGCATTTGTATTAGAACCAAATTCATAGGTTTACAATGAATAATACAGTCGTATTGAATTGTATTAGAGCAACAAGCCTCAACCTTTCTCATCAATCTCTCACGAGGGACTCTGTCGAAAGCTTTATTGAAATCTAAATATATAATACCATATGACTTGTCATTATCAACTGCTTCATATACGTCTGAGAAAAAACTAAGCAAGGCAAGAACGTCCCTGAGTGAATCCATGCTGAGAAGAAATTATTAAGTTAATTGTTTCTAAGTGGTTTGTAATTTTCCTAGCAATAATTGACTCTAGTAGCTTTCCTATGATTGATGTGAGATTAATCTATGAATTGAAATAAAAAAACTATCTTGTACTACCTCAATAAACTCTTCAGAATCAGAGTCACCGATTTGGTGCTGCCAATCTATATTCGGAAAAGTAAAATCACCCATAATACACACAACTGCTAAACCTGCTAACAATATATTGATAGGATATTCCGAATGTATTTTAGTATGATTAATGTTGTTGTGAAATATAAAAACATCATATGAAGTCAGGGTAACGTAACATCATTCTCCATAACTGAAAATTGTCATTACATTACGTTACATTAACCCGTCCAGTACCGATGCTGTGTGTGTTATTTGGTTGCAACTATAAGTAGACGATAATCAGAATATAAGACAAATATTTGGCAGCTACGGGGATCAATTTATATAATATATAACGTTCAATTTGGTAGACGGCTTTCCGAAACTGAATAGAATATTCATTATCAGAATATAATATACTAGACGTTACCGGTACTAGATGGGTTGCTAAGTTCTAGCGTCACGCGATACTGAACTAATATGTAAAACGTATTAAGAACAAGGATATCCAAATATCACGAAGCAAGTGAATAAGATGAAGGAATGATATGCTGGGCCACAGTGGAAAGCATTAACCCTTCCAGTACCAGCGATGTATTTAAAACTTTATTTCAACAATAATGATCCTTTCACTACAAGGACCGTCTGTTTACCTTTCATTATGGCTGAAGTTAGACGGTTTTAAGCAGTTGAAGAAGGACCTACTTAATTCAGAGGGCATGTTGAGATCGTATATCCATCTGTGAGACCAAGATTTGCATTAAACAATTCAGGAAATCGTCTATCACTTCTTCTCCCTTTTCCTTCTTGATAATTGTAATTTACCCCATTTGGTCGGAGTTTCAATCAGTTCACACCTCCCACCCTCTCTTAATCTCCATCCGCCATTTCCTAATTAGCCAGCGGCTCGCCACGCCTACCCGCCTTCCACCTGGTATTTCTCAGGATTACTTGACTTTAAAATATATATATATATATATATATATATATATATATATATATATATATATATATATATATATATATACAGTATATATACAGTGTATGCACATAAGAAAATGGGAGTAGGCAGTAAGCCGATTAGTCAACACAAGGCAGATCCCGTCACACCCAACCCCAATTACAAGGCCTAATTATAGACCCAGCTCACTAATATCATGAGGACCGACCTCACCAAAGCGGGTAGAGGTCATATATAACTAATATATTATAATATACAACCTTACGCAAAAGATAGCAGATTACAACTGCCTGAAATAATGTCTGGACAAGCACTCGTGAGACTCCACCTAGTCTAAATGACATACCCTAATGATGGGCTACCGACCACCCTGACCACCATATTGTGCCCCGAGCGATGGACTAAAAGTGGGATCAGAGGACCTCCTTGGGTAAAGCCGTTCATGCCCCATGCTTACTTCGGCCCAAGATACATAGACTAACAGGTATGTTCACTTTGGCCCAAATATTCGTCCCGCGCGCGCCGGACGTCACTAGGTGATTTTTCAGTAGGGTTCACCAGGTGAGGAGCGGTCAGTCCCGTCCTGACCTCTGGCCAGTTCAGGTCAAGGCTTGGGTCCCGGTCCAGTGAACCCACTCCAGCCATTAGACATAGATCTCCATGCTGCCTCCAGATTTACTGACAACTTTTCAAATAGCTTACGTTGCTTTTTTTCCAATATGCCCTATTGTGCTATTGCTGGATGCAATTCCAATAATAGCAATAAAAATGTCCCCCCATCTACAGTTTCACCGCTTCCCCCCCAATAAAGAAATGCAGAAACAGTGGATTGCTCTTTGCAACCCCAAACAAATATTAATGTCAAGACTGCACGGGTCTGCAGTTTGCATTTTAACCATACATCATACAAGAGACACCTTATGTATGAATTATTAAATAAACCAGTCCCCAATCGTCTGATTGTACTGATGGATGATATTCGTCTTAAGCTTCATAATATCGTCTAAATTTGGCTACAATAAAATATAGCACACGTTGCTGATACTCAAGGGTTTATATAGCACACGTTGCTGATACTCAAGGGTTAATATAGCACACGTTGCTGATACTCAAGGGTTAATATAGCACACGTTGCTGATACTCAAGGGTTAATATAGCACACGTTGCTGATACTCAAGGGTTAATATAGCACACGTTGCTGATACTCAAGGGTTAATATAGCACACGTTGCTGATACTCAAGGGTTAATATAGCACACGTTGCTGATACTCAAGGGTTAATATAGCACACGTTGCTGATACTCAAGGGTTAATATAGCACACGTTGCTGATACTCAAGGGTTAATATAGCACACGTTGCTGATACTCAAGGGTTAATATAGCACACGTTGCTGATACTCAAGGGTTAATATAGCACACGTTGCTGATACTCAAGGGTTAATATAGCACACGTTGCTGATACTCAAGGGTTAATATAGCACACGTTGCTGATACTCAAGGGTTAATATAGCACACGTTGCTGATACTCAAGGGTTAATATAGCACACGTTGCTGATACTCAAGGGTTAATATAGCACACGTTGCTGATACTCAAGGGTTAATTCTACAGTATAGTCAAGCGGTGTGGCAAACAAAGTTGGACTATGGGTAACCCCCCCCCCATTTCCCATGGACATTCCCCTGGGTATAGGTGCGACATTCCTTGGCTAGTTAAAAGTTCACCGGTACATATAAATGGCGCTGATAAGCCTCCCTCTCACCCAACCCCTCAGGCAGTAGATATTTTTGTTTTTACTTTAACTTAAGTAACTTTCTTTTACTTTTAGCTGAGTAACCTTTCAAGTACATACTTTTACTTGAACTTGAGTAAAATTATTCAGTACTTTGTACAACCCTGATTAATAGATATATATATATTTATAAGTGTGTGCCTGCGTGTGTATGTGTGTGTGTGTGTGTGTGTGTGTGTGTGTGTGTGTGAGCGACTACAAGATACACGACCGGTACTATTTGTAAAGCAAAATCATGTTCACACAGAGGGTTCTGATGTTTCCAGTCAAAAGACAGGTGTGTGTGTGTGTGTATGTATGAGCGACTACAAGATACACTGCCGGTACTATTTGTAAAGCAAAATCATGTTCACACAGAGGGTTCTGATGTTGCCAGTCAAAAGACAGGGGTGTGTGTGTGTATGTGTGTGTATGAGCGACTACAAGATACACTACCGGTACTATTTGTAAAGCAAAATCATGCATAAATACACAGTAATAACAAAGGACAAATAATAATAATAATACAAGTGTTAGCATACAGGATTATTGAATATGAGTTTATTTTTGTTTACCGTCTACTCTCCATTTTCTTTCATATCCCCAAGATTCAAGGATATCAGTCTTGGGTATAAATACCCTATTTTCCAACTGGAGAACACCTACTGACGTCACTGACCTGCGCACCAGGCGGGAGTGAACATACCTGTTAGTCTATGTATCTTGCTTCGGCCAAGGCCCGAAATAAGCACGACGAAAGACAAAAAATACATACATACATACATGTATACATACATACTGTACATACATACATGTATACTTACATACATACATACATACATACATGTATACATGCATACATACATACATGTATACATACATACATACATACATACTGTTATGCTCTTGTTATCATGCAGGCTCTTCCCAAAGTCATATACTGGCTGTGACTGTACTGCCTGTTGTCCGTGACTGTACCCAATGCCTTCTCTATACAAGGCCTGGGCGACCATCTGTCACGTGACCTACGTCACGAATATTAGGGGGTCGGGATCCTAAACCGCATTGGCAACTCGACTACTAGTCTAACTGGCAACTGTTCAGTATCTTATTTGCAGCGTGTTTGAACTGTTCCTGTGCTTTTGGTTTTCGTAGACATAGCCTATTCGTGAATATATAGACTTTTAACTCTATGAAATACTCTTAATACGATGCCCTATACGTGCTGTGTGCCTTAGTGCAAAGGAAACTATGATAATGGGCCTAAAGTGTGTGTATTTCCATTCCCTAAAGACGAACATATTTCAGCTCAGTGGACGAGAGCTATAAAACGAAAGGATTATACACATAATCAGTACAGCAAAGTAAGTACATGTATTATTTTTATTGTCCCATGATTACATTTCCAAGTGTATTAACCTTTAGATAATATACTGAATATCAGATACTGAAGAAGAGGGTAAAAATTAACTGAGAATGTGGGTAAGCCCGAGTTGAACTAGGACCCAAATATGGCGACTATCACGGTCAAGTGGCGGCCACAATAATGTCAAGGCCGCGGTATTTGTACACACCAAAAGTATATACTCACATATACAAGTATCTGAATAATGTTTTAAGAGTTGTTTTCTATTGCAAGAACGGTATTGGTTATAGTAATCGTAGTAGCCAGTTTATTATAATTTATATACCGGTACATCAGCTAGCCCTGCCTCTAAAACTGCTGTGGAGCAAGTCCCTCCAAACTGGATATGTACCACAATCCCTAAAAGAAGGTAATGTCACACCAATACACAAAGGGGGTAGTAAAGGCATAGCCAAAAATTACAGACCAGTGGTGCTGACGTCACACCTTATTAAAATCATAGAAAGAACAATAAGAGCTAAGATGGTCAGCTTCCTGGAAGATAATGAGGCGTTCAACGAGGGGCAACATGGCTTTAGAAAAGGCCGCTCCTGCCTCTCACAACTACTATCACACTACGACAAAATCCTACAGGATATTCAAGACGGAGAAAATGTAGACGTCATATATCTAGATTTCGCCAAAGCTTTTGACAAGGTGGACCATGGGATCCTTCTACATAAACTCAAATCAATGGGAATAGGGGGAGACCTTGGAAGATGGCTCCATAGCTTCATCACCAACAGAAAACAAAGAGTCACGGTTCAAGGAAGCCTATCAGAAGCAGGTGGGGTCATCAGCGGAGTACCACAAGGATCAGTACTGGGACCTCTCCTATTCCTCATCATGATAGGAGACATCGACAGGGACCTGGAACACTCAACAGCCACATCGTTTGCAGACGACACCAGACTCATGAAGAAAATCACCTCACAACATGATGCTCAGCTACTACAACAAGACTTGGACAAAATCCTGAAGTGGGCAGAAGAAAACAACATGGCCCTAAACGGAGACAAGTTCGAGCTTCTAAGGTACGGGAACAAGAGAGCACTACAAAACGACACCAACTACAAAAGCGGACAGCAAGAAATTACCGCCAAGGACACAGTGAAGGACTTGGGAGTAAATATGAGCAGTGACGCCACTTTTTCCCAGCATATTACCAAAGCCACAACAACAGCAAAACAAATAGCAGGCTGGATCCTGAGAACCTTCCACACAAGAAATGAGAGGTGTATGCTAACATTGTGGAAGTCACTGGTCCTACCACGACTGGAGTACTGCTCCCAGCTCTGGTCTCCCCAAAAAGTAGGAGAAATAACAGAAATTGAAGCCACCCAGAGGACATTCACCAGTAAAATCCATGGGTTTCAACACTTTAACTACTGGGAGAGACTTAAGGAGCTGCAGCTGTACTCACTTCAAAGACGTAGGGAGAGATACATCATCATCTACGTCTGGAAGATTTTGGAAAAAAAGGTACCAAACCCAAACATCCAAGAGACTCAGCACCAAAGGCGAGGGAGGCTGTGCTATGTGAGGACTACGCCGGGATCAACACAAAACATCAAATCCCTGATCCATCACAGCTTTACATACAATGGAACCAGACTGTTCAACTGTATACCAGCCCCTCTCAGGAACATGACCGGGGTGTCTCCAGACACCTTCAAGAAACACTTGGACATGTGGCTGGCCAAAATACCGGACCGGCCACCAACACCAGGATACCCCAGCACCAACTCCAACCGACTTCTGGAATGGAGAGTGGAAGAAAGGGAGCTGCCTGGTCGCAGTGGAGCCCCAGCTCAACTGTGTCACTAACGGACGGAATACAACTAAGTGTAACTAAGTGTAAGTGTAACATTGAAATTAGCTACAGTAATATGAACTATAATAGTCCTCCCTTTTCTTGTTCAATTTTCTCTGATTCTCCTGGTTTTCTTATATTTACAACTTACGGTTTCTAAGCATATGTCATCCAGTATATGAATAATATTCTGGGTTAATAGCGCTTTTATTATTATTATTATTATTATTATTATTATTATTATTATATATATATATATATATATATATATATATATATATATACAATCATCCTATTACCCATACGGTACGTAGGAATATTAATTTAGGGTAATAGAAAAATAGCCATCAATCTTACGTTTAGCAACCATTTGTTGACCATATTTAGTTTGATATTGCAAAAATATTGCAGGGTGTCTGTAGTAGAGAAGATTACATACTTAGGCCTATTTTATTTTTTATGTTTTTATTTTATTTTTTGTGGTGGTAAATGGTAGGCTATATACTACCTACTTATATTAATGGTAGGCTATATACTACCTACTTATATTAATGGTAGGCTATATACTACTTATATTAATGGTAGGCTATATACTACCTACTTATATTAATGGTAGGCTATATACTACCTACTTATATTAATCAATAGAAAATGTTACTGAGCCAAATTGTGCGCGATGATTATATATATATATATATATATATATATATATATGCCTATCAACACTTTAAATCACGAACATATACATTCAAACATATATGCAACATACACCACTCCCATCTATTTACAGGTGTGTGAACTACACTTCCATCCAGATGATATAGAGAGGGGAGACTTCATACTTTGATGAGAGAACTGGAAGGACGCTTACGGCTAAATTAGGCAAACCAAGGATTTGTAAAGGAGCAGTTCCATCTAAGTTGCCTAACTGTGCATATAAGCTTACACTAAAGTCGTTGTCACCCTCAAATCTTGACAAATAAAATGTCAATTTAGTTGTACACATTTTCAATGAGTATACTATTAATGCATTACTATCTCTAGGAGAAAAAACATAATTTGCCATGTTATGAAGATGTTGTAAAATACATACAAATAATCTATGTGTGGTGGACGGTAATGAATGTCAAATCTACATATAAAGGTATTCGTCTTAATAACAAATATGCTGCCCCATTGACTAATGATGAAACTTATGAAAAATATATGTTCTTGCATTACTTTCTCAATTGGTTAAATCTTTGGGATGGCATGACAGAAGTAGCTGGAAAACTGACCAATGAAACATTTACTGCTCTCAAACATACAACCACTGCAATATTACATATAACAGATTATTGTATAGGCGAACTTAAAATGAAGTACATATTGCCAGGAAAATTTCAAACGGATCAACTGGAGGCAAGGTTCGGCAAACATCGGCAGCTTGCAGGTTGCAATTATAACATATCTGTTCGGCAAGTGTTTGAGTGAGAAAACAAATTGAGGATGATGTCAGTACTGAGGATACCGTTCCATAACCAGAGTGTTGATTTAAAAGATTTTGAAGAGGAAAAGTGGGAGAAAATGGAAAATAATTACTTGCTACTCATGCATAGGTTTGATATAGAGGTAACGGATGATGATATTGAGAAATGTATGGATTATCTCCAAGTTATAACCTATCTTGCTGGTTACTGTTGCCTTTCTAAATAATGTTTGTACTAAAGAAAACGACTTCATAAATCAAAACAAATTGTCAGGGAAAAAGAGGAAGCTTCAGACTTTGACATAGGCTAAAGGCTGAGTCACATGTGCGTGTGTTCCTGGCAATTTTCCATGGCCAAGCTCTTTCTATTGACATTCAGGGCTTTTCGAAATTACTAAGAAAAGCTAGATTTAATGTAGATTATCTTAGGTGGCTTATTTCTTCTAATACTGTATATATAAAGCCATCATATCTTAATTGCTCCAAACAATTTCTAAATAAATAGTTCATGTGACGCCACCTTAAGTGATGCAATATAATGAATGTAATGAGTTGCGGTGGAGGGTGGATTGATGTGGTTGTGATTGAAGTGGGTGAAAGAGTTAAGTGGATTTAAATTATAATTAAGGTGGAGAGTTAGAAGTAAAACTTGATGAAAGAGTTTGTGTGAGAAGAAAAGTGGGCGACTGAACTGTATATGTAAAGAGTTGATGATATTTATGGCGATATTCATGTAAATAAAATTTGGAAATAGTGTCTATTTTGTGACTTTTTATCCGCTCTTGCAGTATGCTTAGCTTAGTGAAATGGACATGATTTAAAAATATGTATCCAGTTTATATTCATAGCCTATTTCCCACATAAGTGATGAGTATATTTATGTCAATTAAGTTGGAAATCATATTTATTTTATCGAATTAGATATCCGATCTTGCATTATGCATAGCTTAATGAAATAGGAATGATTTTATAATACCGGTATATATTTTATTTATATTCATAACCTAGTTTTCAAATAAATTATACGTATGTGAGGGGCAAATGCAAGTCAGAAATGTCTACTGTAAAAGGGACGTGTAGGGTTTAGTGAGTTTCAGGGAAAGTCTTGGGTTGAGAGTGGTGGTAAGCGAGAGTTGGGAGAGCGGCTCAGAGCTCGGGGAGACGGTCTACTTAAAGCGCTCACGGACCTATTGCTCAGGCCTTGTATAGAGAAGGCATTGCTGTACCCAAAGTATATAGACTCTAACAAGTAAACCTACCAAAACAATATTGGAACCTGTGACGTCACGAGCCTGGCTCCACGCTTGCTACCTCCTTATTTACTAACGGTGGTTCTGGTAAAATCAAAGCATATGGAATACTGGTATATACTGTTTTGTAACTATGGTTTTAATGAGTTGATAAAAGACTAAACAACTTAATTCTAGTATATAACTGGTCCTAATGTGTTCATATATCGATAATGTTGGTGTTAATGAAGCCTTTCTCAGCATCTTCTGGGCTTCTGTTACATATATTATCGAAATATAACTTCTGAAGTAGTTTGCACATTATGCTATCATAAGTAGGGATATTACATAAATAATTGACTTCATATGAGTATGCAGTTTACCCCTATATTACTGCAATTTTTCAATAAATATGGTCAAAATAGCGAGAGGGGAAAAATACACTCGGTAATCATATTATCTTCCTTATTTACACTTGAGTAAAAGTCCCGATACTCTGGTAAGCAATCTTGCGCAGGTTTATGTGTGTATGTATGGTTTCAATTATGTACTGGAACCAACTTCACTTGTGTCATTGCTGTTAAACATACATTACTTTACACAGAAAATCCTTTCCTCCATCTTCCTTAGCCGTAGATATAAAGTTTTCTTTGGATAGTAAAGAAAACCGAAAATGTATTTTAGGACTGACTATAATAGTTCACCATTATTTTCGGTATAAATTAATAATGAAATATTTGTTTTATATTTATATAAGCATACAATTAACAAAATGTTTCCAAAATAAATTAACTGTGAAAACAGAAAGTACATTTTAGATCTTGTCTGCGCTGGGAAAGAGGTTTTGGCCGCAGCCGCCATGCCCATACATTTGCGCCTGTTCACACTTGTATTTTGAAGTGCTTTACTTAATTTGATTGTAATAACTAACCTAACCAGCTGAACCTAACCTAATGCAATACAATTCAGTACAAAATAAGTAAAAATACATTGAAATACTATCATGATTAACACCTTATTGGCGGGCTAGGCGGTCTATTTATATGTACCGCCCAGCAGGGTGTTTTTAGCCAAAATAGGGCTGTTTACGTGATCATTTTCATGCCTAAATAAGACCCAGAGCGTAAAACAAGCATCTATCCCTGAAAGGGCATAAATAGAGCTTTCCAATGACACAAACGACCGCTAGTTTTCTTGAAACAACCGCGCAACACGAGTGCAAAAATTGACTGAGTCAATTATTGCTAGGAAAATGAGAAACCACTTAGAAACATTTAACTTAATCAATTCTTCTCAGCATGGATTCACTAAGGGACGGTCTTGCCTTACTAATTTGCTTAGTTTTTTCTCAGAGGTATATGAAGCAGTAGATAATGACAAGTCATATGATATTATATATTTAGATTTCAGTAAAGCTTTCGACAGAGTCCCTCATGAGAGATTGATGAGTCAATTTGACTCTAGTAGCTTTCCTATGATTGAAGTGAGACTAATGGGACGGTAATTGGATGCTATTGATTTATCACCTTTTTTGAAGATCGGAACTACATTTGCAAGCTTCCAAGCTTCTGGAACCTTACCTGTTTCTAATGACTTGTTAAATAGAAATGTTAATGGGTAACTTAACTCATCTCTGCATTCTTTTAATACTCTAGCATATACCTCATCAGGACCAGGCGATTTATGAGGTTTCAGTCTGTCAATTTCCTTAAGCACATCATTTCTACTTATAGTAACCGTACTTAACCTATTTTCTATACTATCGCTGTATACCTTACGGACTTCTGGAAACTGTGCCAAATTTTCATTAGTGAAAACGGATAGAAACTGACTATTTAATGTACTGCACATTTCTAAATCATGTTCTGTCATTTCTCCTATCGAAGTTTTAAGAGGACCAATTACATCTCTAACCTTGGATTTATATAGTTGGTAAAAAGCTTTAGGATTATTTTTTGAGTCATTGGCAACCTTAATTTCATAATTTATTTTTTCTTTACTAATATCCCTTTTTACCTGTCGTGATAGATTCTGATAGTAAGCAAGTAGGTGAATTTCGCCTCTTTTAATTGTTCTATATATTCCTCTCTTTTTTCCTAGAAGATCTAATAGTTTATTATTCATCCATTTGGGTTGGTTCTGTGTTGATCTAAAATTTCTTTTGGGGATATATTTATTTTGCGCATTGAATACTGACTTGATAAAATTATCGTATGTATCTACCAAGTTTGAAGTCTCTTCCTGACTTAAGATGACAGGTGCCTGAGAAAGGATACATTCATTTGGACACCTGGATCGACTTAATTTTTTGACCATAGGGTCCGCTAACAGGGCTTCTCTTAACCCACCATAATTGGCTTTTCTGAAGTCAGGTATTAATATTGTATTCTCTCTGATATTACCTTTCCATTGTATATTAAAATACACAGAATTGTGATCACTATTTCCTAGGTGGTCCTCGATTTCTACACTATTTATCATATGTTCATTGTTACTGAAAACTAAATCGAGAATATTATCACCTAGTCGGCGTATCTATGAATTGAGATAAAAAACTATCTTGTACTACCTCAATAAACTCCTTTGAATCAGAGTCGCCTATTTGTATTATTTGTATTTGTATTTGTATTGCCAATCTATATTAGGGAAATTAAAATCCCCCATAATGCACACGTTGCTAAACCTTGATGCCATTTTAATTTCCTCCCATAATGATGTTCCGTCATTTCTACTCATATTTGGCGGTCTATACATAACTCCAGTAACTAAAGTCTCACTACCTTCGTTAACTTCTACCCAAACACTTTCATTTTCATTATTTACTCTAATACCTGACTTAGTACAGCTTTTTAATGAACTCCTGACAAACACTGCTATACCGCCGCCCCTCCTACTTGTTCGGTCATATTTAAACAAACTATATCCCGGTATATCAAACTCTGCTAAAAAAAAATGCCTGGTTTCTGTATTAATCCATGTTTCAGTTAGCGCTATTATGTCTATATTTTCTTTGCTAACCAGTGCTCTAAGTTCGTTCATTTTGTTACATAAACTCCTGCAATTTGTATAATAAACCCTCAAACTATTACTTGTATTTGCAACTATTTTTCTATTGTTTTTAACTAATTTATTTTTACCTGTTGAACTACTGGACCTAGACGGAAAAGCTACGTTATCAGAATGTTCTTATTACTATCAATTTCATGTGGCTGGGATTCTATTTTACTTACACACCTATGGTTTATTAACAAAACTCCGCAACAAACTTGTCGAGTGAGCTGGCTAAGGTCGAAACTCCTAGTCGAGAGAGATGTACTCCATCCTGGGCATACAGTTCATCCTTACCATAGAAGAGGGTCCAGTTATCCAGGAATGGAATAGTATTTGCCTTGCAATACTTCTCCAGCCGGCTATTTACACCAATAGCCCTGGAGGACCATTCCTTCCTTACCCCTCTTTTTTTTTTTTTTTTTTTTTTTTTCTATATTCCAACTTACTTCCTCTCGGGCATAGGCTGAGAGCCTTACATTCACCGCTTTACAATGAACAGTGAAGCCCGTGAGGTCTTGTTCCAGTCTAGGGAGTGAGACATGTGAAGCACGTAGAGTACAACGAGCACCTGCCATCTTGCCTTCACATTAGGCATGGTGCTCACTCATGGCCCGAAACGACCCCATCTCTGAAGCCACCTCGTTCCCGTGCTTCACTGTCTCACCCCCTACACTCGGACTCTCACACTTACACACACACAACGCCACCTGTTGAGCAGATAACTCACCAGGCATTGCACCCCTATAGCATATTTTGAATATGGGAATATTCATACAGTGTTCATACATACATATTCATACATGGCAAGACCACTCCACCACACCTCCCCTTGGTAGGATACTGTGTACCACAGGAACTCCACCCTTCTCTTTGATCCTCTCCAACATTTCCTGGTACGTGGTGAGCAACTCCTCAGTCCTGCATTTCCAAATGTCGTTGCTCCCTGCGTTGAGGAAGATGATGGGGTCCTCTCCACTCGCTTCCATGACACCATCTAGCTTTTCTGCCACCCTCTCGACTCCGGCACCGGGCAGACAGACAACTTTACCAACAAGTGTGTTTTAGTAGCCCTGCCAAGGTATTTAACCATTGAATCTCCTACAATTAAAATAGACTTAGCTGTTTTCTGTTGCCGGCCTGTAGCAGAAGTAGTAGCAGCAGAAGTAGCTGCTTCCTAAACTTGAATTTCTGCTTCTGTTATAGTTATTTGTACAAGTTATTCAACTTGTGATTGCAAACATCTATTTGTATATGTACCAGTATTAAGCTAAACTTTCTATAATATTATAATTAGCATTACTCAATTTCCTTACACAATTTAGTATCCCTGTGTCAGTTATCTCCTTAAGTCTGTTATCATTCCCCTCCAAATTTACTCATTTTGATGAATGCAAGCAAAAATGTTATAAGTTCCTCCATGACAAAATATATATCTATATAATGTTTGCTATTCTTTCTTAGACTGTTTCAGGGGATTTACAATCAATCATATACTGTATATAGTAGATATTAGAACTCATCTCACTTGGCTAAATTACTCGTCTCGTCGATCAGGTCAGGTGAAGGTATCGAGATATAATGGACACCCAGATCGATGGATATGATGCTAGCAAAAAAAAAAAAAAAATGCCTTTCACATAATGTTGACTATCGGGTTTCATTGTATTACATGCCTGTATGTCCACGTTAAACTCCTAACCTCCAAATTTTTTTTAGGCTTAACTACAATAAACTACTTTAAGAGCCTGTTCATAATCAAAGACATTTACTGGATTGCCTTATGTCCTTACAACTTTAATGTACTGTACACATTCTTATACAATGCGTCTAACTCGAACTTCAAACTTGTCTGACTATTAAGCGATTTGAAGTTGACTGAAAATAACAACAATATGGGTTGGAAAGTACCGGTATACATCTACAATACATATACCGATATTAGAAACACGAAAATAATAATATACAACAATTCATATGAAATAAATTATACGACAGGACAACATATCACAATTTGTTGTGTTCATACTACAGATCTATAAAATTTGGAAGACGGCAAAACGTTTCAATAAGTATTATTTCTTATGTGTGTATGAAGGAGACAAACGGCAGGCTGAGTGTAACGAGTGTCTCAGCCAAAAGAATGACAGGGAGCCAAATTCAAGGGACGTTTGGGTCAAAATGCCTGTGCACAAGGAATATATAGCAGTCTAAGTCATAGGATGAAGCAAAGATTAATTAAGGGAGAGAGTTTGTCGAGTAGAAGAAAAACCGAGAAGAACACTGAAGGTTGTAATACTGATAGAAGAGTGAAATAGTTCGCAATCTTTGCTGGTCAACTGGTCAACACATACAAAAATGGACCGTGATAATTAAAATGCATACATGGAAAGATTACAGAGCATTCAAATCCAAAACAAAAGCAATGTTAGCATTTCAATAAATTACAATTGATTATAATTATATATGACTTTTGAGGTTATAGTAGTTGACGTAACATTTATACAGGAATCAGTGCACTTATGTACAGTAAGTCGTTTGTGTGGCACGTGGTTCATATTCAGTCCCTTTTCTGGTACTTGCCCTACGATTATTTAGTTACCATTCTCAATAATCTGTATTTTTTTAATTGTATTGAAACATGTAGGCAAGAAATTAACTCTTTAAATATGGGAGGCCTTTCCTGAACGTATTAATATCGTCTGATGATAGACAAACTAAAACATCAATATATACTTTACAGAAGGAGATACTCGAGGTAGTTTTACCCCTCTTGACTATCAGAAGTCTTACCTATTTTGAACAAGATAACCTGAAATTATCAATAATAAAATAGGAATAATGTCATTCATACTGCAAGGGTACACTCCGTAATCCAGATGAAGAATGTGGTATACCGTAGCCAAATGTTCCTATGTTTTGATGTTCAAATGTAAGAAGTATTTTCTGCAATAAAATATCGGCATTTTCTGTCTTTGTTCTCTGCTCAGCATTCTATAGTCAAACAGATCTTAACAGGCGATCCTACCCGCGGTTACTCCCTTTACATTGGTGCCACATGTATAATCCCTAACCACGAATATATATTATTTTCGGTATTAAGTACCTTAAGTCGGTTTGAAATGCTCAGGCTATTTCTACAGGTACAAAAAAGCTTTATTGTTTTTATAATTAATTCGGTTATTAGTAAATTCAATGGACATTGTATACAGCTTGCCATCATGGCTACCGCGACGTTGTCAGACGTCGGCCAAAAAAACTCATCACAAATTTCACGTGATGGCGCGCTGCCAGGCGCGCGAAATTTATACTCTCACTTCATTTCATTCCTGACTTTGACACCATCCACAATGGAAGCTGCTCCAAATCGCCCCACCACTTGCATAGTCAGACAAAACAGATGGTACAGATGGTACAGAGGGGAAACCTCTTAAAAAAAATGCGCCGAAACTTTGTGATATTTTCTCAATATATATATATATATATATATATATATATATATATATGAGAGAGAGAGAGAGGGAGCGAGAGGGCCAAAAAACTGGGGGGGGGAGAATAAAGTGGATGCAAGTGTGGTGTGGTGTATGCGGGGTGGGGGTGGGTAGAGTGGTGTGGTGTGTGTGTGGGGGGGGGGGGGGGGTGAGGTGTGTAGGGTGAGTGAGAGAGAGAGATAAATAGTAATATAATTTATTATAGCAATAATAATCTATGCATTCATGTGGGCTACACAGTCTTACACATACAGTATATATAGAGAGAGCCGATCTCCCTACATTGACCTTGAACGGGGTGAGGTAGCGAGAGTAATTTGGAAAGGTTGTCGTACGGAAAGGGTCAAGTGGACAGGTGGCACCAGTGTAAGGGTATGTGACCGCGCCCATAACCGCCTGTTTGGGTCTGTAGGACTATAGTGTGTGTGTGTGTGTGTGTGTGTGTTCACTGCCTCTAACTCACCTTGGGGCCGAGTCACGTGACCACTTTACCTCACTTTAGGACCGAGTTATACGACCTTTTTTTCTTGCAGCATTTTGGAACTCTTGTATTATAGGTATCAGCATAAATACTAACGTTAGATGGAAATAGTTAGCTGGATTACATTGAAACTTGAACTTCGAAACAACTAGACAAGTCACCAGTTGATGGGAAAAAGATCCCGGACATTCTTGACCGTGCTAATCCTCTTTAATTATCGTACTGACTCCACCCCCAACCAACGATTCCTATTGTCCTATCCAGTTTGAACTTGTTCCTATATTTCTGCATATCCTTATGTATATTCATATCTTTGCATTAGAAACAATAGGGCAACAATAAATAATACAATCGCATCAAAATATTTAAGTGTAAATTACTAATGAACTCTCTCTCTCTCTCTCTCTCTCTTCTCTCTCTGTTTAGTTTCAATATGAATACAACACGCAACCATGGCTGGAAGTTAGAATTGAAAAGGTTCAGCACTAATATTTGTGGAAACTTTATTATATATAAGATGTGTTCCACTGGAAAAAAAAAAAATCAAAAAATGTAAACAGTTCTTCAGTAGAACAGTTCAGGAAGTGAGTAGATGGTATTTTGCACACTGCAATGAGTGTAGTGCACTAGATAATCCCTCTTTCCTCTTCGAGTATCTCTCCGGAATGGATTTGCACACTGCAATGAGTGTAGTGCACTAGATAATCCCTCTCTTTCCTCTTCGAGTATCTCTCCGGAATGGACTGCAAAGTCTTTGAGATACTAACTATTCCTTGTAACTCCTTGTGACTTTTACCGCAAGAAACAGACAAAGGAAATATGGAAAAGGTCTGCTATTCCGACAAGACGATCCTAGGATTAGACTATACATTATCACGAGAGTGTTGAATTTACCACCTCGCTCTGCTCTCCCAGACTCCGTTCAGAGTAGAAAATATGATTTAGAGGAAAATTAATCGGAAATTAATTGAAGTTAACGATTAATTTAAAGATATTTCGATTAAGTTAAGTTAACCTATTTTTCAAAATAGTTGGTTAATCAGAAAAAGTTAAGTTAATTAACTTAACTGACCCAACTCTGCATTACATACATACATACATACATACATACATACATGCATACAAACTTACATGCATGCATACATATATGCGCAAACATATGTAAAATCATGAGGCAAATAAGTAGTGAGGCGAAGTGTTATGGAAGCTGAATCATGAGCCGAACTGGTGCAGAGGCGTCATCGACGCAAGGCGAAGTGGTAGTGAGGCGTAGTGGTGGCAAGGCGAACTGGTCGTGAGGCATAATGGACATAGGCGAAGTGGTCATGAGGCGAAGTAGTCGTGAGGCGGAGTGAGTGAAAGCATTGCAATAGATAGATAGAAATATGAATTTTGAGATAACTGTTGATGCTGGGATTGTCAGCAAAAATAGGTTATACATGAAAATGGTAAAACGATCAGAGGGGACGATACTATAGCCACCTACTCTTCCTATGAACACACACATACTATAGCTACCTACTCTTCCTATGAACACACACATACTATAGCCACCTACTCTTCCTATGAACACACACATACTATAGCCACCTACTCTTCCTATGAACACACAAATACTATAGCCACCTACTCTTCCTATGAACACACACATACTATAGCCACCTACTCTTCCTGTGAACACACAAATACTATAGCCACCTACTCTTCCTATGAACACGCACATACTATAGCCACCTACTCTTCCTATGAACACACACATACTATAGCCACCTACTCTTCCTATGAACACACAAATACTATAGCCACCTACTCTTCCTATGAACACACAAATACTATAGCCACCTACTCTTCCTATGAACACACACATACTATAGCCACCTACTCTTCCTATGAACACACACATACTATAGCCACCTACTCTTCCTATGAACACACACATACTATAGCCACCTACTCTCCCTATGAACACACACATACTATAGCCACCTACTCTTCCTATGAACACACAAATACTATAGCCACCTACTCTTCCTATGAACACACAAATACTATAGCCACCTACTCTTCCTATGAACACACAAATACTATAGCCACCTACTCTTCCTATGAACACACATACTATAGCCACCTACTCTTCCTATGAACACACAAATACTATAGCCACCTACTCTTCCTATGAACACACACATACTATAGCCACCTACTCTTCCTATGTACACACACATACTATAGCCACCTACTCTTCCTATGAACACACACATACTATAGCCACCTACTCTTCCTATGAAACACACAATACTATAGCCACCTACTCTTCCTATGAACACCACACACATACTATAGCCACCTACTCTTCCTATGAACACACAAATACTATAAGCCACCTACTCTTCCTATGAACACACAAATACTATAGCCACCTACTCTTCCTATGAACACACACATACTATAGCCACCTACTCTTCCTATGAACACACAAATACTATAGCCACCTACGCTTCCTATGACACACAAATACTATACTATAACCTACTCTTCCTATGAAACAATACTATAGCCACCTACTCTTCCTATGAACACACACATACTATAGCCCCTACTCTTCCTATGAACACACAAATACTATAGCCACCTACTCTACACACAAATACTATAGCAAATCTTCCTATGAACACGTAAATACTTTAGCCACCTACTCTTCCTATGAACACACAATACTATAGCCACCTACTTCCTATGTGAACACACAAACACACATACTATAGCCACCTACTCTTCCTATGAACACACACATACTATAGCCACCTACTCTTCCTATGAACACACAAATACTATAGCCACCTACTCTTCCTATGAACACACAAATACTATAGCCACCTACTCTTCCTATGAACACACAAATACTATATCCACCTACTCTTCCTATGAACACACACATACTATAGCCACCTACTCTTCCTATGAACACACAAATAGCCACCTACTCTCCTATGAACACACATATAGCCACCTACTCTTCTATGAACACACAAATACTATAGCCACCTACTCTTCCTATGAACACACAATCTATAGCCAACCTACTCTTCCTATGAACACACAAATACTCCCTTATAATTCTTTAATAGAAATACGGTGTCTATAGTCTTCATAGTGTCTAGGTTGGGCAGAAATCGTAACCTCTAACGTCTGTAACTCAAAAAGAATTAGAGTAATTGAGCTATTTGTGTCTACCAAACAGGCAGACTCGGCTAGGGAATAGGTGTGGACAGTGACAGCTCATTTGCTCTAGCCCTTTTTGAGTTACAGAGGTTAGAGGTTACAATTTATGCCCAACCTAGAATGAACGGACTATAGTGGATTTCCCCCACGTTCAGGCTGCTATCATTGTTAATATTATATAATATTGAGTGGTGGTTACTTGCAATTAACTTGGTTTACTAACTCATCAATGGCTACAACAGTCTAATTACCGCGATATATTTTTAACTTTATTTTGGCTACTATTAGACGGTTTTATATAGAGCCTCCAGCAATTTATAGGCTTCAACTATATCCGGTAACCATTTTTACTAACACAGACACTTATTAAACTGAAGATAATCGTCTAAATACAGCTAGAATACAATACAAAACACGTCGCTGGTACAGAAAGGGTTAAGAAGACTTTGTTATCATATTTTATGGGGGCGCTAACGATTTGCTATAATGTTATTTTTACAAAGGTAGACAATGGAACTCGAGCAACAACAAACCTAATGGTCCTTATTAGGCTACTTGTTATGTGGAGAGAGAGAGAGAGAGAGAGAGCGAGAGCGAGAGCGAGAGCGAGAGACGGAGAGAGAGAGAGAGAAAGAGATTGCTACAACAATCAACTGGAGGGCTTCAGCTCCAGAACAAACAGTGGACCATAAACACAATGATAGTACAATGAACGATATTGATACTTTAATGGCAAACAATTTATCAATGCAATATTTAAGGGGATAAGGTTTACATTTTGGTCGGTTTATTTAATTATTTATAATATTATTAGT
This sequence comes from Paralithodes platypus, assembly GCA_032716605.1. Lineage (NCBI taxonomy): Eukaryota > Metazoa > Arthropoda > Malacostraca > Decapoda > Lithodidae > Paralithodes > Paralithodes platypus. The sequence continues at coordinate 12,378,937 of CM064505.1, read as the reverse complement.
TTCCTTGCTAGACCTCCATCAAGCTTATAAAAACATCCATTAGATCCCGCTTCTAGATTAATGTCTACATTATTCGACCGGTTCTTCCAAAATTAAAGGCTCACTATCGTACGTCAGGATAAAAATCGACACCTAAATAGACGACGAAGTCTAAATATTGGCAAAATGAAGGGCGATTACAATCAACAAACTAATGGGGGCAAACATCTTAAAATCTGAAAACTAATGGGACTAAACACGAGGAAGAAGAGGGACCAGAAAAGCGACCCACCTCCCCTTAAGGGGAGGTTTTTAGTTCGTTCCCTAGAATTCCATCAATCTTAAAATTACACCCCCTAGACCCCCTTTCAAGATAAATTTGTACATTTTTCGGTAGAAAAATGTCCCGGCTGAAAGTCGGTTCCTCTTAAATTACAGGCTCCCTATTGCTCGCCAGGATAAAATCGACACCTGAATTGCACGAAAGGTCTTAATATGGGGTGAAAGTTCTTAAAATCGTTAAACTAATGGGGAAACGTTTTATAATATCAAAAACTAATGGGGAGAAAGGGAAGAGGGTCACCAGAAAAGCGACCCAGTGGAGATCTCCCCTTAAATGACTGGACTGTACGACACTACAACATTTATAGGTAAATTTGTCCATAAGTTTACTACTCGCTTCATAATTATGAATGAAGCATCTTTCCAACAACTTTGTAACCATTATTTTGTGTGTAAGTTGTGTTATCAAATGTGAAGTTCTTACTTCGTCCATGTTGTCATTGCCTTCGAAAATTTAAAAATACTTGGCTTAAAGAGCCCACCTCGTGTTTTGTTCTACCTTTCTCACTTTCTCTCTGGGTTGTACCCGTTCGGCCCCATTCAGCTTATACTGTTTTAAAAAAAATATTCCCATCGAGGTGTCACCCCCCTTAAGGGGGGTGACCTGTTTTTTTGTTTTCTCTCCTTTTCTCTTTCTCTGGCTTGTATCAATTCGGTCTCATTTAGCCTCCTGTTTTAAGACGTTTATCCCCATCCAGGTGTCGATTTCTTCCTGGCGAGTGACAGCGAGCCAGCATTTTATGGAGAAATCCGGCTTCGCCGGAGAAATGTTTGTATCGAAATATTTACAAATTTAGCCTGTTATCAAAAACATTTGATAAAATATGCTGGCTCGCGGCAAAACATGACACATAGATGGGGATACACGTCTTAAAACAGTAGGCTGAATGGGGCCGAATGGATACAACTCAGAGAGAGAGGTAGAGAGAGAAAAATAAACGAGGTGGGCCCCCTTAAATAAATGAACGTATGAACTTGAACTATACTGTATTTATAACTTATTATTTACCATAGAATGAATATATTGATTTCAATGCTATTCAATTACAATAAAATAAATCTTCTACATACTCTATATACATATTTGAAAATAGGATTATAAATGACTGCAATTTGTGTGGTGGAGTGGTCTTGCCACTGGCCTGGTAATCCAAAGGTCCCGGGTTCAAATCCCGATGTATAAATGGGAAGATATTATTGGGATGGAATTTGTGCTGTACCTGGTATCAGTGCACTACCACAAGCCCACCGAAACGTCAATAAAATACCCTCATTGTTCCCTGATTAAATAGCACTGTATGAATATTCCCATATTCAAAATATGCTATAGGGGTGCGATGCCTGGTGAGTTATCTGCTCAACAGGTGGCGTTGTGTGTGTAAGTGTGAGAGTCCGAGTGTAGGGGGTGAGACAGTGAAGCACGGGAACGAGGTGGCTTCAGAGATGGGGTCGTTTCGGGCCATGAATGAGCACCGTGCCTCATGTGAAGGCAAGATGGCAGGCGCTCGTTGTACTCTACGTGCTTCACATGTCTCACTCCCTAGACTGGAACAAGACCTCACGGGCTTCACTGTTCATTGTAAAGCGGTGAATGTTAAGGCTCTCAGCCTATGCCCGAGAGGAAGTAAGTTGGAAAAAAAAAAAAAAAAAGTACCGGTGGCCTTAGTTTTCATTATATTCTGGCAACTATTAGGCAATTTGATACAGCTTACCACCGACGTTCACTAATTAAAAGACTACAACCTATCTCACTTAATCCTTTTAGCTACCATACATCCTTCCTAAGCTTCATGAAATCGTCTAAATGTAACTGAAATCAAATGAAAATGACATCACCGTTAAAGAAGTGGTTAACTGTGAGCTAATATGTTTTACTTAGATACGGTATACATTAAATATACTGGGAATGCGACGTGGTAACAATATAATTCTTGAAAACTACATATATAGCATTGCGTTTCATATCCCTTGTAAACTAGTAGAGCAAAAAGCTGTTTGATAACTATCTCGTGACCACTAAGTAAGGATGTTGAGCGGTACTTGAAAAGTAGACAGAATGGATACAAAACACCATCTGAGGAAGAGCACTCAGAGCACCTTTTTTAACATTAATCATCCATTACAAACCACAATGTACTTGAATAAACTAATGAAAGCATATTATGGTCCTCCCGGGATTCGAACTCTGGACACCACACCCAGAACATAAGCATCTACACCATTACACCACCAACACAGTTATCACGATAAAGCTAGACAACAAGGCAATATAACAATCAGCCACATAAACTGTCTTGAGATCACACAACAATGTTTATGTTCGTCCGCGGAATATAGTTTCCAATGTTGGTCGCCATACTATAAAAACAACATTGCTAAACTAGAGAGAGTACGATCACGCTAATAAGTCATGTCACAGCTGTCATTACGTTTGGCTTGCTCTGTGCTGTATTAATGTCTATCAGATGTTGAATAGGGTGGGTAAGTATAGGAACATGTTTGTACATCTCACTCGATATGAAGAAATGAAGCTTAGATATTGCTGATACCAATTATTGATCAAAGCATACTTGGAGCCGAGACATCACTTATTAGCGCGACTGTACAATGGAGAGTAACTATAATGATTCCTCAACTAACAAATACACCAAATGAGGAACTACTAGAAGAGTTCATTTTATTTACCTTGATAAACCGGAGAGTAAGAGGGGACTTAATTTCATGGTCTGCTTCATCCAGTAGTTACGATCATCGTTTCCCCAGCACCGCACACACCCAGGCTTGGTAGTATCTTTGCTTAAGGGGAGGATGGCCGTTTGTTTAGTCTATTAATTCATGTATTCATATATTTGTTTAGTTTCCTCCCTAGACCTCCATCACACTTAGAAAAACACCCCCTAGACCCCCTTTCAAGATAAATGTGTACATTTTTCGGTAGAAAAATGTCCCGGCCGAAGGCCTTTTCCTCTTAAAATTGCAGGTTCACTATCGCTCGCCAGGAAATAATAGACACCTAAAATGGCACGAAAGCTCTTACAATTGACAACGTAATTGGGCGAAACGTGTTAAAATCGTCAAATTAATGGGCCGAACGTCTTATCATCTCAAAACTAGTGGGGCTAAACATTAGAGAGAAGGGGGTCCAGAAAAAACGGTCTGCCTCCCCTTAAATGAGGAGACCAAACCTGTACTGCGCTTGCCAGGTGGGGCTGGCTTAATGATGATGAATTGTTGATTATGTGGACAGCGAGTTACACAGGTACTCAGACCACACACACCTTGCGGTTCCTACTAGGTGGTACAACCTTGTTATTACTAGACAAGACCAGTTTATAGTAGAAGAATAGGACAGCAACGTGGAAGGCTCTCTCCTCACCCTCCACCCACTCCGGCTAAAAAGCCATATCATAAAAGAATACATTATAACCTTATGGGTCAGGAAATGCCCACAAGGAAAGTTGTTATAGAGTATACACAGAGGAAACTTACACTTATATAGCCACTGATGTAGTCATATTAATCCAATCTCCAGTCAATGTTCGTCCATGCTCTTCTTAAACGTATCAATTGAATTACTATCGACCAACTCCCTTTTTGACCACACTGTATGTGAGATATTTTGTGTGACATGTTGGCATGCCTCTTTCTATTTAAGTTCATTCCATTACCTCGGGTTGCAGCATTGTTATCATCGGGATTTAATTGATAACTACTCTGTCAAATCCATTAAGTATTTTAAAACACTCGATAAGTTGGCCTCGTACCCCCATTTTGTATAGCATGAACAATTATAATGTATGTAATATTTCATAAGCTGACCTGTTTCTCAGGGAGAGGATTAACTTAGTTGTTCTACGCTGGACGGATTCTAGTTTGTCAAGGTCTTTCTTGAGATACGGGGACCAGAACTGAACGCCATATTCACGATGGGGTCTAACAATGCTTTTGAATAACGCAAAATAATGTTCTTGTTCGATAGGTAAACTTGCTGTTGATAAATACCAAGGATTTGTTAGTTTCATTTGCCGCAGCCGCACATTGCTCTGAGGATTATAGGTTTTCAAATATTATAATTCGAGATTTTTCACCTAGGGTTTGCTTTTATCAGTTGGCCTTTCATTCGATATATATATATATATATATATATATATATATATATATATATATATATATATAGGCAAGCAACACCAAGGTAAACACGAACATCTTTATTCTGGTACCGGTAACGTTTCGACATTAACATATGTCATCATCTGACCTAAAGCAATAAGAAATAAATGTATTAATACATTATGTTGACATTTAAAGCAAATATATTTTTAATAATGATTTAGAAAAACATAAAAAGTTAGAAATCGCGAAAAAAGAGATAGAAACAAACACAAGCAACAGAAACAGCTAAACCATATGTGGACTACGTGTAGATATTGTAGGCTAAACTGTACACACTACCTTAGAAACATAATAGGTTGGAGGAGAATTCGTGGGTGCCCAAGGTGGGCTTAAGATGGTGAGTGAGGAGGGACTCTGCTATTAACCGGGTAGTGTCACCAGAACCACTGAAAATTACTGAAAAATCTGTTTTGTTAATGGAATGGCCTAAAGGTTCACAATGGTCTCGAATGGCTGAAAAGGATGGTTTAGAAATGGGAATCCAGTTCTATAAGATCGACCCAGGTGCTCCGCAACCCTCGTGTTTAAGTGCCGTTTTGATTGGCCTATATAAGTTGCATTACAGCAGCTACATTTATATTGATAAACAATAGAGGATTGCAGAACATCCGGGATACGATCTTTGAATTTGAAATGACGAGACAAAGTATTGGTAGGTTTGAATATTATACTGAGGGACACTTGGGGATAGAAGCAACGAATCAATTTTGTGACTTTATGGCGTATCGAGTAACTTGATGGTCCTAAAAATGGCATAGTGAAAAATATTACTGCCTTTTTAGCAGCCTTTAGTCCGCCATAGGTACAGCCAGTTACAATCTAGCACAGTATTTAGTACCAATCATCTCTCCTTTAACTACCAACGAGTACACAGTTAGGGATTCATTTACATTTGCCAAGGAAACTTTGTAACTTCACTCATTCCGGTTGTATAATGGCTTCATTTGATGTAATTAGTTTATTCACATATGCACCAACATTCCCATAAACGAGACAATTGACATGCACTTCAGAATTATTTGAAAATGAAAAAAATGTCAACGGATTCTCCAAAGATCAGTTCGATAAGTTACTTTCATACGCCGCTACTAAAGACAGTCTTTTCATTTTCAATGGTTCATTTTACAAACAGGTAGATGGTATTTCTATGGGTAATCCTCTCGGTTGCAGTCTCGCTAATTCATTCTTAGTTTATCACGAAACACAATGGCTTGACAACTGTCCTATAGAATTCAAACATTTGCTCTACAGACGTTACATAGATGACACATTCGTTTTATTCCAGTCTCCCGATCACGTTCCATTTTTTTTAGCTTATCTAAATTCACAACATGAAAACATTAAGTTCACTTCAGACACTGAAAACAAAATGGTAAACTCCCCTTCCTATACATAAATATTAACAGAACACCTGACTCATTTAATACTTCAATATACAGGAAACCAACCTTCACAGGTTTAACGACAAAATTTAGTTCATCTATCCCCATACAGTACAAACGAAATTTAATCTTAACTTTAGTCACCCGTGCTTACCACTTTGTTCCTCATATTTGTCTTTTCACAATGAACTCGAATATCTCAAACACATTTTACATTCTAATGGTTTCCCTATTTCATTCATTGAAAAACTGTTTTCGGTAAACAACTAAATAAACTTTTCCAAGTCCCGAGCCCCGTACGACTGCTAAAAAGGCAGTAATATTTTTCACTTATGCCATTTTTAGGACCATCAAGTTACTCGATTACGCCATAAAGTCACAAAATTGATTCGTTGCTTCTATCCCCAAGTGTCCCTCAGAATAATATTCAAACCTACCAATACTTTGTCTCGTTCATTTCAAATTCAAAGAGTCGTATCCCGGATGTTCTGCAATCCTCTATTGTTTATCAATATAAATGTAGCTGCTGTAATGCAACTTATATAGGCCAATCAAAACGGCACTTAAACACGAGGGTTGCGGAGCACCTGGGTCGATCTTATAGAACTGGACTTCCCATTTCTAAACCATCCTTTTCAGCTATTCGAGACCATTGTGAACCTTTAGGCCATTCCATTAACAAAACAGATTTTTTCAGTAATTTTCAGTGGTTCTGGTGACACTACCCGGTTAATAGCAGAGTCCCTCCTCACTCACCATCTTAAGCCCACCTTGGGCACCCACGAATTCTCCTCCAACCTATTATGTTTCTAAGGTATTGTGTACAGTTTAGCCTACAATATCTACACGTAGTTCACATATGGTTTAGCTGTTTCTGTTGCTTGTGTTTGTTTCTATCTCTTTTTTCGCGATTTCTAACTTTTTATGTTTTTCTAAATCATTATTAAAAATATATTGCTTAAATGTCAACATAATGTATTAATACATTTATTTCTTATTGCTTTAGGTCAGATGATGACATATGTTAATGTCGAAACGTTACCGGTACCAGAATAAAGATGTTCGTGTTTACCTTGGTGTTGCTTGCCTATATATATATATATATATATATATATATATATATATATATATATATATATATATCGAATGAAAGGCCAACTGATAAAAGCAAACCCTAGGTGAAAAATCTCGAATTATAATATTTGAAAACCTATAATCCTCAGAGCTTAGGAAGGATGTATGGTAGCTAAAAGGATCAAGTGAGATAGGTTGTAGTCTTTTAATTAGTGAACGTCGGTGGTAAGTTGTATCAAATTGCCTAATAGTTGCCAGAATATAATGAAAACTAAGGCCACCGGTACTTTTTTTTTTTTTTTCTATATTCCAACTTACTTCCTCTCGGGCATAGGCTGAGAGCCTTAACATTCACCGCTTTACAATGAACAGTGAAGCCCGTGAGGTCTTGTTCCAGTCTAGGGAGTGAGACATGTGAAGCACGTAGAGTACAACGAGCACCTGCCATCTTGCCTTCACATGAGGCACGGTGCTCACTCATGGCCCGAAACGACCCCATTTCTGAAGCCACCTCGTTCCCGTGCTTCACTGTCTCACCCCCTACACTCGGACTCTCACACTTACACACACAACGCCACCTGTTGAGCAGATAACTCACCAGGCATCGCACCCCTATAGCATATTTTGAATATGGGAATATTCATACACTGCTATTTAGTCAGGGAACAAGGAGGGTATTTTATTGACGTTTCGGTGGGCTTGTGGTAATGCACTGATACCAGGTACAGCACAAATTCCATCCCAATAATATCTTCCCATTGATACATCGGGATTTGAACCCGGGACCTTTGGATTACCAGCCAGTGGCAAGACCACTCCACCACACAAATTGCAGTCATTTATAATCCTATTTTCAAATATGTATATAGAGTATGTAGAAGATTTATTTTATTGTAATTGCATAGCATTGAAATCAATATATTCATTCTATGGTAAATAATAAGTTATAAATACAGTATAGTTCAAGTTCATACGTTCATTTATTTAAGGGGGCCCACCTCGTTTATTTCTTCTCTCTCTGTACCTCTCTCTCTGAGTTGCTATCCATTCGGCCCCATTCAGCCTACTGTTTTAAGACGTGTATCCCCATCTATGTGTCATGTTTTGCCGCGAGCCAGCATATTTTATCAAATGTTTTTGATAACAGGCTAAATTTGCAAATATTTCGATACAAAAATTTCTCCGGCGAAGCCGGATTTCTCCATAAAATGCTGGCTCGCTGTCACTCGCCAGGAAGAAATCGACACCTGGATGGGGATAAACGTCTTAAAACAGGAGGCTAAATGAGACCGAATTTATACAAGCCAGAGAAAGAGAGAAAAGGAGAGAAAACAAAAACACAGGTCACCCCCCTTAAGGGGGGTGACACCTCGATGGGAATATTTGTTTTAAAACAGTATAAGCTGAATGGGGCCGAACGGGTAATAACCCCGAGAGAAAGTGAGAAAGGTAGAACAAAACACGAGGTGGGCTCTTTAAGCCAAGTATTTTTAAATTTTCGAAGGCAATGACAACATGGACGAAGTAAGAACTTCACATTTGATAACACAACTTACACACCAAATAATGGTTACAAAGTTGTTGGAAAGATGCTTCATTCATAATTATGAAGCGAGTAGTAAACTTATGGACAAATTTACCTATAAATGTTGTAGTGTCGTACAGTCCAGTCATTTTAGGGGAGATGGGTCACACATACTATAGCCACCTACTCTTCCTATGAACACACACATACTATAGCCACCTACTCTTCCTATGAACACACACATACTATAGCCACCTACTCTTCCTATGAACACACACATACTATAGCCACCTACTCTTCCTATGAACACACACATACTATAGCCACCTACTCTTCCTATGAACACACAAATACTATAGCCACCTACTCTTCCTATGAACCACACATACTATAGCCACCTACTCTTCCTATGAACACACACATACTATAGCCACCTACTCTATGAACACACACATACTATAGCCAACTACTCTTCCTATGGACACACACATACTATAGCCACCTACTCTTCCTATGAACACACACATACTATAGCCACCTACTCTTCCTATGAACACACAACATACTATGCCCCTACTCTTCCTATGAACACACACATACTATAGCCACCTACTCTTCCTATGAACACACACACATACTATAGCCACCTACTCTTCCTATGAACACACACATACTATAGCCACCTACTCTTCCTATGAACACACACATACTATAGCCACCTACTCTTCCTATGAACACACACATACTATAGCCACCTACTCTTCCTATGAACACACACATACTATAGCCACCTACTATGAACACACACATACTATAGCCACCTACTCTTCCTATGAACACACACATACTATAGCCACCTACTCTTCCTATGAACACACACATACTATAGCCACCTACTCTTCCTATGAACACACATACTATAGCCACCTACTCTTCCTATGAACACACACATACTATAGCCACCTACTCTTCCTATGAACACACACATACTATAGCCACCTACTCTTCCTATGAACACACACATACTATAGCCACCTACTCTTCCTATGAACACACACATACTATAGCCACCTACTCTTCCTATGAACACACACATACTATAGCCACCTACTCTTCCTATGAACACACATACTATAGCCACCTACTCTTCCTATGAACACACAAATACTATAGCCACCTACTCTTCCTATGAACACACACATACTATAGCCACCTACTCTTCCTATGAACACACATACTATAGCCACCTACTCTTCCTATGAACACACACATACTATAGCCACCTACTCTTCCTATGAACACACACTACTATAGCCACCTACTCTTCCTATGAACACACAAATACTATAACCACCTACTCTTCCTATGAACACACACATACTATAGCCACCTACTCTTCCTATGAACACACACATACTATAGCCACCTACTCTTCCTATGAACACACACAAATACTCCTCTATAATTCTTTAATAGAAATACGGTGTCTATAGTCTATTCATCCTAGGTTGGGCAGAAATCGTAACCTCTAACGTCTGTAACTCAAAAAGGATTAGAGTAATCGAGCTATTTTTGTCTACCAAACAGGCAGACTCGGCTAGGGAATAGGTGTGGACAGTGACAGCTCATTTGCTCTAGCCCTTTTTGAGTTACAGAGGTTAGAGGTTACAATTTATGCCCAACCTAGAATGAACGGACTATAGTGGATTTCCCCCACGTTCAGGCTGCTATCATTGTTAATATTATAGAGTGGTGGTTACTTGCAATTAACTTGGTTTACTAACTCATCAATGGCTACAACAATCTAATTACCGCGATATATTTTTAACTTTATTTTGGCTACTATTAGACGGTTTTATATAGAGCCTCCAGCAATTTATAGGCTTCAACTATCTCCGGTAACCATTTTTACTAACAGACACTTATTAAACTGAAGATAATCGTCTAAATACAGCTAGAATACAATACAAAACACGTCGCTGGTACAGAAAGGGTTAAGAAGACTTTGTTATCATATTTTATGGGGGCGCTAACGATTTGCTATAATGTTATTTTTACAAAGGTAGACAATGGAACTCGAGCAACAACAAACCTAATGGTCCTTATTAGGCTACTTGTTATGTGGAGAGAGAGAAAGAGAGAGAGAGAGAGAGAGAGAAAGAGATTGCCACAACAATCAACTGGAGGGCTTCAGCCCCAGAACAAACAGTGGACCATAAACACAATGATAGTACAATGAACGATATTGATACTTTAATGGCAAACAATTTATCAATGCAATATTTAAGGGGATAGGGTATATAATTTTGCTCGGTTTATTTATTTATTTATCATTTTTGTTTAGTTTCCTTGCTAGACCTCCATCAAGCTTATAAAAACATCCATTAGATCCCGCTTCTAGATTAATGTCTACATTATTCGACCGGTTCTTCCAAAATTAAAGGCTCACTATCGTACGTCAGGATAAAAATCGACACCTAAATAGAACGAAAGGTCTAAATATTGGCAAATGAATGGGGCGAAAGGTCTTACAATCAACAAACTAATGGGGGCAAACATCTTAAAATCTGAAAACTAATGGGACTAAACACGAGGAAGAAGAGGGACCAGAAAAGCGACCCATCTCCCCTAAAATGACTGGACTGTACGACACTACAACATTTATAGGTAAATTTGTCCATAAGTTTACTACTCGCTTCATAATTATGAATGAAGCATCTTTCCAACAACTTTGTAACCATTATTTGGTGTGTAAGTTGTGTTATCAAATGTGAAGTTCTTAATTCGTCCATGTTGTCATTGCCTTCGAAAATTTAAAAATACTTGGCTTAAAGAGCCCACCTCGTGTTTTGTTCTACCTTTCTCACTTTCTCTCGGGGTTATTACCCGTTCGGGCCCCATTCAGCTTATACTGTTTTAAAACAAATATTCCCATCGAGGTGTCACCCCCCTTAAGGGGGGTGACCTGTGTTTTTGTTTTCTCTCCTTTTCTCTCTTTCTCTGGCTTGTATAAATTCGGTCTCATTTAGCCTCCTGTTTTAAGACGTTTATCCCCATCCAGGTGTCGATTTCTTCCTGGCGAGTGACAGCGAGCCAGCATTTTATGGAGAAATCCGGCTTCGCCGGAGAAATTTTTGTATCGAAATATTTGCAAATTTAGCCTGTTATCAAAAACATTTGATAAAATATGCTGGCTCGCGGCAAAACATGACACATAGATGGGGATACACGTCTTAAAACAGTAGGCTGAATGGGGCCGAATGGATAAAACTCAGAGAGAGAGGTAGAGAGAGAAAAATAAACGAGGTGGGCCCCCTTAAATAAATGAACGTATGAACTTGAACTATACTGTATTTATAACTTATTATTTACCATAGAATGAATATATTGATTTCAATGCTATGCAATTACAATAAAATAAATCTTCTACATACTCTATATACATATTTGAAAATAGGATTATAAATGACTGCAATTTGTGTGGTGGAGTGGTCTTGCCATTGGCCTGGTAATCCAAAGGTCCCGGGTTCAAATCCCGATGTATCAATGGGAAGATATTATTGGGATGGAATTTGTGCTGTACCTGGTATCAGTGCATTACCACAAGCCCACCGAAACGTCAATAAAATACCCTCATTGTTCCCTGACTAAATAGCAGTGTATGAATATTCCCATATTCAAAATATGCTATAGGGGTGCGATGCCTGGTGAGTTATCTGCTCAACAGGTGGCGTTGTGTGTGTAAGTGTGAGAGTCCGAGTGTAGGGGGTGAGACAGTGAAGCACGGGAACGAGGTGGCTTCAGAAATGGGGTCGTTTCGGGCCATGAGTGAGCACCGTGCCTCATGTGAAGGCAAGATGGCAGGTGCTCGTTGTACTCTACGTGCTTCACATGTCTCACTCCCTAGACTGGAACAAGACCTCACGGGCTTCACTGTTCATTGTAAAGCGGTGAATGTTAAGGCTCTCAGCCTATGCCCGAGAGGAAGTAAGTTGGAATATAGAAAAAAAAAAAAAAGTACCGGTGGCCTTAGTTTTCATTATATTCTGGCAACTATTAGGCAATTTGATACAGCTTACCACCGACGTTCACTAATTAAAAGACTACAACCTATCTCACTTGATCCTTTTAGCTACCATACATCCTTCCTAAGCTTCATGAAATCGTCTAAATGTAACTGAAATCAAATGAAAATGACATCACCGTTAAAGAAGTGGTTAACTGTGAGCTAATATGTTTTACTTAGATACGGTATACATTAAATACTGGGAATGCGACGTGGTAACAATATAATTCTTGAAAACTACATATATAGCATTGCGTTTCATATCCCTTGTAAACTAGTAGAGCAAAAAGCTGTTTGATAACTATCTCGTGACCACTAAGTAAGGATGTTGAGCGGTACTTGAAAAGTAGACAGAATGGATACAAAACACCATCTGAGGAAGAGCACTCAGAGCACCTTTTTTAACATTAATCATCCATTACAAACCACAATGTACTTGAATAAACTAATGAAAGCATATTATGGTCCTCCCGGGATTCGAACTCTGGACACCACACCCAGAACATAAGCATCTACACCATTACACCACCAACACAGTTATCACGATAAAGCTAGACAACAAGGCAATATAACAATCAGCCACATAAACTGTCTTGAGATCACACAACAATGTTTATGTTCGTCCGCGGAATATAGTTTCCAATGTTGGTCGCCATACTATAAAAACAACATTGCTAAACTAGAGAGAGTACGATCACGCTAATAAGTCATGTCACAGCTGTCATTACGTTTGGCTTGCTCTGTGCTGTATTAATGTCTATCAGATGTTGAATAGGGTGGGTAAGTATAGGAACATGTTTGTACATCTCACTCGATATGAAGAAATGAAGCTTAGATATTGCTGATACCAATTATTGATCAAAGCATACTTGGAGCCGAATAATCACTTATTAGCGCGACTGTACAATGGAGAGTAACTATAATGATTCCTCAACTAACAAATACACCAAATGAGGAACTACTAGAAGAGTTCATTTTATTTACCTTGATAAACCGGAGAGTAAGAGGGGACTTAATTTCATGGTCTGCTTCATCCAGTAGTTACGATCATCGTTTTCCCCAGCACCGCACACACTCAGGCTTGGTAGTATCTTTGCTTAAGGGGAGGTTGGCCGTTTGTTTAGTCTATTAATTCATGTATTCATATATTTGTTTAGTTTCCTCCCTAGACCTCCATCAAGCTTAGAAAAACACCCCCTAGACCCCCTTTCAAGATAAATGTGTACATTTTTCGGTAGAAAAATGTCCCGGCCGAAGGCCTTTTCCTCTTAAAATTGCAGGTTCACTATCGCTCGCCAGGAAATAATAGACACCTAAATGGCACGAAAGGTCTTAAAATTGACAACGTAATTGGGCGAAACGTGTTAAAATCGTCAAATTAATGGGCCGAACGTCTTATAATCTCAAAACTAGTGGGGCTAAACATTAGAGAGAAGGGGGTCCAGAAAAACGGTCTGTTTCCCCTTAAATGAGGAGACCAAACCTGTACTGCGCTTGCCAGGTGGGGCTGGCTTAATGATGATGTATTGTTGATTATGTGGACAGCGAGTTACACAGGTACTCAGACCACACAAACCTTGCGGTTCCTACTAGGTGGTACAACCTTGTTATTACTAGACAAGAACAGTTTATAGTAGAAAAATAGGACAGCAAAGTTGAAGGCTCTCTCCTCACCCTCCACCCACTCCGGCTAAAAAGCCATATCATAAAATATAATACATTATAACCTTATGGGTCAGGAAATGCCCACAGGGAAAGTTTTTATAGAGTATAGACAGAGGAAACTTACACTTATATAGCCACTGATGTAGTCATATTAATCCAATCTCCATTCAATGTTCGTCCATGCTCTTCTTAAACGTATCAATTGAATTACTATCGACCACCTCCCTTTTTGACCACACTGTATGTGAAGATATTTGTGTGACATGTTGGCATGCCTCTTTCTATTTAATTTCATTCCATTACCTCGGGTTGCAGCATTGTTATCAATCGTGATTTAATTGATAACTACTCTGTCAAATCCATTAAGTATTTTAAAACACTCGATAAGTTGGCCTCGTAACCTCCTTTTGTATAGCATGAACAATTATAATGTATGTAATATTTCATAAGCTGGCTTGTTTCTCAGGGAGAGGATTAACTTAGTTGTTCTACGCTGGACGGATTCTAGTTTGTCAAGGTCTTTCTTGAGATACGGGGACCAGAACTGAACGCCATATTCCAGATGGGGTCTAACAATGCTTTTGAATAACGGCAAAATAATGTTCTTGTTCTTATAGGTAAACTTGCTGTTGATAAATACCAAGGATTTGTTAGTTTCATTTGCCGCAGCCGCACATTGCTCTGAGGATTATAGGTTTTCAAATATTATAATTCGAGATTTTTCACCTAGGGTTTGCTTTTATCAGTTGGCCTTTCATTCGATATATATATATATATATATATATATATATATATATATATATATAGGCAAGCAACACCAAGGTAAACACGAACATCTTTATTCTGGTACCGGTAACGTTTCGACATTAACATATGTCATCATCTGACCTAAAGCAATAAGAAATAAATGTATTAATACATTATGTTGACATTTAAAGCAAATATATTTTTAATAATGATTTAGAAAAACATAAAAAGTTAGAAATCGCGAAAAAAGAGATAGAAACAAACACAAGCAACAGAAACAGCTAAACCATATGTGAACTACGTGTAGATATTGTAGGCTAAACTGTACACAATACCTTAGAAACATAATAGGTTGGAGGAGAATTCGTGGGTGCCCAAGGTGGGCTTAAGATGGTGAGTGAGGAGGGACTCTGCTATTAACCGGGTAGTGTCACCAGAACCACTGAAAATTACTGAAAATCTGTTTTGTTAATGGAATGGCCTAAAGGTTCACAATGGTCTCGAATAGCTGAAAAGGATGGTTTAGAAATGGGAAGTCCAGTTCTATAAGATCGACCCAGGTGCTCCGCAACCCTCGTGTTTAAGTGCCGTTTTGATTGGCCTATATAAGTTGCATTACAGCAGCTACATTTATATTGATAAACAATAGAGGATTGCAGAACATCCGGGATACGATCTTTGAATTTGAAATGACGAGACAAAGTATTGGTAGGTTTGAATATTACTGAGGGACACTTGGGGATAGAAGCAACGAATCAATTTTGTGACTTTATGGCGTATCGAGTAACTTGATGGTCCTAAAAATGGCATAGTGAAAAATATTACTGCCTTTTTAGCAGCCTTTAGTCCGCCATAGGTACAGCCAGTTACAATCTAGCACAGTATTTAGTACCAATCATCTCTCCTTTAACTACCAACGAGTACACAGTTAGGGATTCATTTACATTTGCCAAGGAACTTTGTAACTTCACTCATTCCGGTTGTATAATGGCTTCATTTGATGTAACTAGTTTATTCACCAACATTCCCATAAACGAGACAATTGACATATGCACTTCAGAATTATTTGAAAATGAAATAATTGTCAACGGATTCTCCAAAGATCAGTTCCATAAGTTACTTTCATACGCCGCTAAAGACAGTCTTTTCATTTTCAATGGTTCATTTTACAAACAGGTAGATGGTATTTCTATGGGTAATCCTCTCGGTTGCAGTCTCGCTAATTCATTCTTAGTTATCACGAAACACAATGGCTTGACAACTGTCCTATAGAATTCAAACCTTTGCTCTACAGACGTTACATAGATGACACATTCGTTTTATTCCAGTCTCCCGATCACGTTCCATTTTTTTTAGCTTATCTAAATTCACAACATGAAAACATTAAGTTCACTTCAGACACTGAAACAAATGGTAAACTCCCCTTCCTAGACATAAATATTAACAGAACACCTGACTCATTTAATACTTCAATATACAGGAAACCAACCTTCACAGGTTTAACGACAAAATTTAGTTCATCTATCCCCATACAGTACAAACGAAATTTAATCTTAACTTTAGTCACCCGTGCTTACCACATTTGTTCCTCATATTTGTCTTTTCACAATGAACTCGAATATCTCAAACACATTTTACATTCTAATGGTTTCCCTATTTCATTCATTGAAAACTGTTTCGGTAAACAACTAAATAAACTTTTCCAAGTCCCGAGCCCCGTACCGACTGCTAAAAAGGCAGTAATATTTTTCACTATGCCATTTTTAGGACCATCAAGTTACTCGATACGCCATAAAGTCACAAAATTGATTCGTTGCTTCTATCCCCAAGTGTCCCTCAGAATAATATTCAAACCTACCAATACTTTGTCTCGTCATTTCAAATTCAAAGATCGTATCCCGGATGTTCTGCAATCCTCTATTGTTTATCAATATAAATGTAGCTGCTGTAATGCAACTTATATAGGCCAATCAAAACGGCACTTAAACACGAGGGTTGCGGAGCACCTGGGTCGATCTTATAGAACTGGACTTCCCATTTCTAAACCATCCTTTTCAGCTATTCGAGACCATTGTGAACCTTTAGGCCATTCCATTAACAAAACAGATTTTTCAGTAATTTTCAGTGGTTCTGGTGACACTACCCGGTTAATAGCAGAGTCCCTCCTCACTCACCATCTTAAGCCCACCTTGGGCACCCACGAATTCTCCTCCAACCTATTATGTTTCTAAGGTATTGTGTACAGTTTAGCCTACAATATCTACACGTAGTTCACATATGGTTTAGCTGTTTCTGTTGCTTGTGTTTGTTTCTATCTCTTTTTTCGCGATTTCTAACTTTTTATGTTTTTCTAAATCATTATTAAAAATATATTTGCTTTAAATGTCAACATAATGTATTAATACATTTATTTCTTATTGCTTTAGGTCAGATGATGACATATGTTAATGTCGAAACGTTACCGGTACCAGAATAAAGATGTTCGTGTTTACCTTGGTGTTGCTTGCCTATATATATATATATATATATATATATATATATATATATATATATATATATATATATATCGAATGAAAGGCCAACTGATAAAAGCAAACCCTAGGTGAAAAATCTCGAATTATAATATTTGAAAACCTATAATCCTCAGAGCTTAGGAAGGATGTATGGTAGCTAAAAGGATCAAGTGAGATAGGTTGTAGTCTTTTAATTAGTGAACGTCGGTGGTAAGTTGTATCAAATTGCCTAATAGTTGCCAGAATATAATGAAAACTAAGGCCACCGGTACTTTTTTTTTTTTTTCTATATTCCAACTTACTTCCTCTCGGGCATAGGCTGAGAGCCTTAACATTCACCGCTTTACAATGAACAGTGAAGCCCGTGAGGTCTTGTTCCAGTCTAGGGAGTGAGACATGTGAAGCACGTAGAGTACAACGAGCACCTGCCATCTTGCCTTCACATGAGGCACGGTGCTCACTCATGGCCCGAAACGACCCCATTTCTGAAGCCACCTCGTTCCCGTGCTTCACTGTCTCACCCCCTACACTCGGACTCTCACACTTACACACACAACGCCACCTGTTGAGCAGATAACTCACCAGGCATCGCACCCCTATAGCATATTTTGAATATGGGAATATTCATACACTGCTATTTAGTCAGGGAACAATGAGGGTATTTATTGACGTTTCGGTGGGCTTGTGGTAATGCACTGATACCAGGTACAGCACAAATTCCATCCCAATAATATCTTCCCATTGATACATCGGGATTTGAACCCGGGACCTTTGGATTACCAGGCCAGTGGCAAGACCACTCCACCACACAAATTGCAGTCATTTATAATCCTATTTTCAAATATGTTATAGAGTATGTAGAAGATTTATTTTATTGTAATTGCATAGCATTGAAATCAATATATTCATTCTATGGTAAATAATAAGTTATAAATACAGTATAGTTCAAGTTCATACGTTCATTTATTTAAGGGGGCCCACCTCGTTTATTTTTCTCTCTCTACCTCTCTCTCTGAGTTTTATCCATTCGGCCCCATTCAGCCTACTGTTTTAAGACGTGTATCCCCATCTATGTGTCATGTTTTGCCGCGAGCCAGCATATTTTATCAAATGTTTTTGATAACAGGCTAAATTTGCAAATATTTCGATACAAAAATTTCTCCGGCGAAGCCGGATTTCTCCATAAAATGCTGGCTCGCTGTCACTCGCCAGGAAGAAATCGACACCTGGATGGGGATAAACGTCTTAAAACAGGAGGCTAAATGAGACCGAATTTATACAAGCCAGAGAAAGAGAGAAAAGGAGAGAAAACAAAAACACAGGTCACCCCCCTTAAGGGGGGTGACACCTCGATGGGAATATTTGTTTTAAAACAGTATAAGCTGAATGGGGCCGAACGGGTAATAACCCCGAGAGAAAGTGAGAAAGGTAGAACAAAACACGAGGTGGGCTCTTTAAGCCAAGTATTTTTAAATTTTCGAAGGCAATGACAACATGGACGAAGTAAGAACTTCACATTTGATAACACAACTTACACACCAAATAATGGTTACAAAGTTGTTGGAAAGATGCTTCATTCATAATTATGAAGCGAGTAGTAAACTTATGGACAAATTTACCTATAAATGTTGTAGTGTCGTACAGTCCAGTCATTTTAGGGGAGATGGGTCACACATACTATAGCCACCTACTCTTCCTATGAACACACACATACTATAGCCACCTACTCTTCCTATGAACACACACATACTATAGCCACCTACTCTTCCTATGAACACACACATACTATAGCCACCTACTCTTCCTATGAACACACACATACTATAGCCACCTACTCTTCCTATGAACACACAAATACTATAGCCACCTACTCTTCCTATGAACACACACATACTATAGCCACCTACTCTTCCTATGAACACACACATACTATAGCCACCTACTCTTCCTATGAACACACACATACTATAGCCACCTACTCTTCCTATGAACACACACATACTATAGCCACCTACTCTTCCTATGAACACACACATACTATAGCCACCTACTCTTCCTATGAACACACACATACTATAGCCACCTACTCTTCCTATGAACACACACATACTATAGCCACCTACTCTTCCTATGAACACACACATACTATAGCCACCTACTCTTCCTATGAACACACACATACTATAGCCACCTACTCTTCCTATGAACACACATACTATAGCCACCTACTCTTCCTATGAACACACATACTATAGCCACCTACTCTTCCTATGAACACACACATACTATAGCCACCTACTCTTCCTATGAACACACACATACTATAGCCACCTACTCTTCCTATGAACACACACATACTATAGCCACCTACTCTTCCTATGAACACACACATACTATAGCCACCTACTCTTCCTATGAACACACACATACTATAGCCACCTACTCTTCCTATGAACACACACATACTATAGCCACCTACTCTTCCTATGAACACACACATACTATAGCCACCTACTCTTCCTATGAACACACACATACTATAGCCACCTACTCTTCCTATGAACACACACATACTATAGCCACCTACTCTTCCTATGAACACACAAATACTATAGCCACCTACTCTTCCTATGAACACACACATACTATAGCCACCTACTCTTCCTATGAACACACATACTATAGCCACCTACTCTTCCTATGAACACACACATACTATAGCCACCTACTCTTCCTATGAACACACACATACTATAGCCACCTACTCTTCCTATGAACACACAATACTATAACCACCTACTCTTCCTATGAACACACACATACGATGGCCAGCTACTGTTCCGATGAACACGCAGATAGTATAGCCAGCGGCTCTTCCTATGAACACACAAATACTCCTCTATAATTCTTTAATAGAAATACGGTTGTCTATAGTCTATTCATCCTAGGTTGGGCAGAAATCGTAACCTCTAACGTCTGTAACTCAAAAAGGATTAGAGTAATCGAGCTATTTTTGTCTACCAAACAGGCAGACTCGGCTAGGGAATAGGTGTGGACAGTGACAGCTCATTTGCTCTAGCCCTTTTGAGTTACAGAGGTTAGAGGTTACAATTTATGCCCAACCTAGAATGAACGGACTATAGTGGATTTCCCCCACGTTCAGGCTGCTATCATTGTTAATATTATATAGAGTGGTGGTTACTTGCAATTAACTTGGTTTACTAACTCATCAATGGCTACAACAATCTAATTACCGCGATATATTTTTAACTTTATTTTGGCTACTATTAGACGGTTTTATATAGAGCCTCCAGCAATTTATAGGCTTCAACTATCTCCGGTAACCATTTTTACTAACAGACACTTATTAAACTGAAGATAATCGTCTAAATACAGCTAGAATACAATACAAAACACGTCGCTGGTACAGAAAGGGTTAAGAAGACTTTGTTATCATATTTTATGGGGGCGCTAACGATTTGCTATAATGTTATTTTTACAAAGGTAGACAATGGAACTCGAGCAACAACAAACCTAATGGTCCTTATTAGGCTACTTGTTATGTGGAGAGAGAAAGAGAGAGAGAGAGAGAGAGAGAGAAAGAGATTGCCACAACAATCAACTGGAGGGCTTCAGCCCCAGAACAAACAGTGGACCATAAACACAATGATAGTACAATGAACGATATTGATACTTTAATGGCAAACAATTTATCAATGCAATATTTAAGGGGATAGGGTTTATATTTTTGGTCGGTTTATTTATTTATTTATAATTTTTTTAGTTTCCTCGGTAGACCTCCATCAAGCTTATAAAAACATCCATTAGATCCCGCTTCTAGATTAATGTCTACATTATTCGACCGGTTCTTCCAAAATTAAAGGCTCACTATCGTACGTCAGGATAAAAATCGACACCTAAATAGAACGAAAGGTCTAAATATTGGCAAATGAATGGGGCGAAAGGTCTTACAATCAACAAACTAATGGGGGCAAACATCTTAAAATCTGAAAACTAATGGGACTAAACACGAGGAAGAAGAGGGACCAGAAAAGCGACCCATCTCCCCTAAAATGACTGGACTGTACGACACTACAACATTTATAGGTAAATTTGTCCATAAGTTTACTACTCGCTTCATAATTATGAATGAAGCATCTTTCCAACAACTTTGTAACCATTATTTGGTGTGTAAGTTGTGTTATCAAATGTGAAGTTCTTACTTCGTCCATGTTGTCATTGCCTTCGAAAATTTAAAAATACTTGGCTTAAAGAGCCCACCTCGTGTTTTGTTCTACCTTTCTCACTTTCTCTCGGGGTTATTACCCGTTCGGCCCCATTCAGCTTATACTGTTTTAAAACAAATATTCCCATCGAGGTGTCACCCCCTTAAGGGGGGTGACCTGTGTTTTTGTGTTTCTCTCCTTTTCTCTCTTTCTCTGGCTTGTATAAATTCGGTCTCATTTAGCCTCCTGTTTTAAGACGTTTATCCCCATCCAGGTGTCGATTTCTTCCTGGCGAGTGACAGCGAGCCAGCATTTTATGGAGAAATCCGGCTTCGCCGGAGAAATTTTTGTATCGAAATATTTGCAAATTTAGCCTGTTATCAAAAACATTTGATAAAATATGCTGGCTCGCGGCAAAACATGACACATAGATGGGGATACACGTCTTAAAACAGTAGGCTGAATGGGGCCGAATGGATAAAACTCAGAGAGAGAGGTAGAGAGAGAAAAATAAACGAGGTGGGCCCCCTTAAATAAATGAACGTATGAACTTGAACTATACTGTATTTATAACTTATTATTTACCATAGAATGAATATATTGATTTCAATGCTATGCAATTACAATAAAATAAATCTTCTACATACTCTATATACATTTTGAAAATAGGATTATAAATGACTGCAATTTGTGTGGTGGAGTGGTCTTGCCACTGGCCTGGTAATCCAAAGGTCCCGGGTTCAAATCCCGATGTATCAATGGGAAGATATTATTGGGATGGAATTTGTGCTGTACCTGGTATCAGTGCATTACCACAAGCCCACCGAAACGTCAATAAAATACCCTCATTGTTCCCTGACTAAATAGCAGTGTATGAATATTCCCATATTCAAAATGCTATAGGGGTGCGATGCCTGGTGAGTTATCTGCTCAACAGGTGGCGTTGTGTGTGTAAGTGTGAGAGTCCGAGTGTAGGGGGTGAGACAGTGAAGCACGGGAACGAGGTGGCTTCAGAAATGGGGTCGTTTCGGGCCATGAGTGAGCACCGTGCCTCATGTGAAGGCAAGATGGCAGGTGCTCGTTGTACTCTACGTGCTTCACATGTCTCACTCCCTAGACTGGAACAAGACCTCACGGGCTTCACTGTTCATTGTAAAGCGGTGAATGTTAAGGCTCTCAGCCTATGCCCGAGAGGAAGTAAGTTGGAATATAGAAAAAAAAAAAAAAGTACCGGTGGCCTTAGTTTTCATTATATTCTGGCAACTATTAGGCAATTTGATACAGCTTACCACCGACGTTCACTAATTAAAAGACTACAACCTATCTCACTTGATCCTTTTAGCTACCATACATCCTTCCTAAGCTTCATGAAATCGTCTAAATGTAACTGAAATCAAATGAAAATGACATCACCGTTAAAGAAGTGGTTAACTGTGAGCTAATATGTTTTACTTAGATACGGTATACATTAAATATACTGGGAATGCGACGTGGTAACAATATAATTCTTGAAAACTACATATATAGCATTGCGTTTCATATCCCTTGTAAACTAGTAGAGCAAAAAGCTGTTTGATAACTATCTCGTGACCACTAAGTAAGGATGTTGAGCGGTACTTGAAAAGTAGACAGAATGGATACAAAACACCATCTGAGGAAGAGCACTCAGAGCACCTTTTTTAACATTAATCATCCATTACAAACCACAATGTACTTGAATAAACTAATGAAAGCATATTATGGTCCTCCCGGGATTCGAACTCTGGACACCACACCCAGAACATAAGCATCTACACCATTACACCACCAACACAGTTATCACGATAAAGCTAGACAACAAGGCAATATAACAATCAGCCACATAAACTGTCTTGAGATCACACAACAATGTTTATGTTCGTCCGCGGAATATAGTTTCCAATGTTGGTCGCCATACTATAAAAACAACATTGCTAAACTAGAGAGAGTACGATCACGCTAATAAGTCATGTCACAGCTGTCATTACGTTTGGCTTGCTCTGTGCTGTATTAATGTCTATCAGATGTTGAATAGGGTGGGTAAGTATAGGAACATGTTTGTACATCTCACTCGATATGAAGAAATGAAGCTTAGATATTGCTGATACCAATTATTGATCAAAGCATACTTGGAGCCGAATAATCACTTATTAGCGCGACTGTACAATGGAGAGTAACTATAATGATTCCTCAACTAACAAATACACCAAATGAGGAACTACTAGAAGAGTTCATTTTATTTACCTTGATAAACCGGAGAGTAAGAGGGGACTTAATTCATGGTCTGCTTCATCCAGTAGTTACGATCATCGTTTTCCCCAGCACCGCACACACTCAGGCTTGGTAGTATCTTTGCTTAAGGGGAGGTTGGCCGTTTGTTTAGTCTATTAATTCATGTATTCATATATTTGTTTAGTTTCCTCCCTAGACCTCCATCAAGCTTAGAAAAACACCCCCTAGACCCCCTTTCAAGATAAATGTGTACATTTTTCGGTAGAAAAATGTCCCGGCCGAAGGCCTTTTCCTCTTAAAATTGCAGGTTCACTATCGCTCGCCAGGAAATAATAGACACCTAAATGGCACGAAAGGTCTTAAAATTGACAACGTAATTGGGCGAAACGTGTTAAAATCGTCAAATTAATGGGCCGAACGTCTTATAATCTCAAAACTAGTGGGGCTAAACATTAGAGAGAAGGGGGTCCAGAAAAACGGTCTGTTTCCCCTTAAATGAGGAGACCAAACCTGTACTGCGCTTGCCAGGTGGGGCTGGCTTAATGATGATGTATTGTTGATTATGTGGACAGCGAGTTACACAGGTACTCAGACCACACAAACCTTGCGGTTCCTACTAGGTGGTACAACCTTGTTATTACTAGACAAGAACAGTTTATAGTAGAAAAATAGGACAGCAAAGTTGAAGGCTCTCTCCTCACCCTCCACCCACTCCGGCTAAAAAGCCATATCATAAAATATAATACATTATAACCTTATGGGTCAGGAAATGCCCACAGGGAAAGTTTTTATAGAGTATAGACAGAGGAAACTTACACTTATATAGCCACTGATGTAGTCATATTAATCCAATCTCCATTCAATGTTCGTCCATGCTCTTCTTAAACGTATCAATTGAATTACTATCGACCACCTCCCTTTTTGACCACACTGTATGTGAAGATATTTTGTGTGACATGTTGGCATGCCTCTTTCTATTTAATTTCATTCCATTACCTCGGGTTGCAGCATTGTTATCAATCGTGATTTAATTGATAACTACTCTGTCAAATCCATTAAGTATTTTAAAACACTCGATAAGTTGGCCTCGTAACCTCCTTTTGTATAGCATGAACAATTATAATGTATGTAATATTTCATAAGCTGGCTTGTTTCTCAGGGAGAGGATTAACTTAGTTGTTCTACGCTGGACGGATTCTAGTTTGTCAAGGTCTTTCTTGAGATACGGGGACCAGAACTGAACGCCATATTCCAGATGGGGTCTAACAATGCTTTTGAATAACGGCAAAATAATGTTCTTGTTCTTATAGGTAAACTTGCTGTTGATAAATACCAAGGATTTGTTAGTTTCATTTGCCGCAGCCGCACATTGCTCTGAGGATTATAGGTTTTCAAATATTATAATTCGAGATTTTTCACCTAGGGTTTGCTTTTATCAGTTGGCCTTTCATTCGATATATATATATATATATATATATATATATATATATATATATATATAGGCAAGCAACACCAAGGTAAACACGAACATCTTTATTCTGGTACCGGTAACGTTTCGACATTAACATATGTCATCATCTGACCTAAAGCAATAAGAAATAAATGTATTAATACATTATGTTGACATTTAAAGCAAATATATTTTTAATAATGATTAAGAAAAACATAAAAAGTTAGAAATCGCGAAAAAAGAGATAGAAACAAACACAAGCAACAGAAACAGCTAAACCATATGTGAACTACGTGTAGATATTGTAGGCTAAACTGTACACAATACCTTAGAAACATAATAGGTTGGAGGAGAATTCGTGGGTGCCCAAGGTGGGCTTAAGATGGTGAGTGAGGAGGGACTCTGCTATTAACCGGGTAGTGTCACCAGAACCACTGAAAATTACTGAAAAATCTGTTTTGTTAATGGAATGGCCTAAAGGTTCACAATGGTCTCGAATAGCTGAAAAGGATGGTTTAGAAATGGGAAGTCCAGTTCTATAAGATCGACCCAGGTGCTCCGCAACCCTCGTGTTTAAGTGCCGTTTTGATTGGCCTATATAAGTTGCATTACAGCAGCTACATTTATATTGATAAACAATAGAGGATTGCAGAACATCCGGGATACGATCTTTGAATTTGAAATGACGAGACAAAGTATTGGTAGGTTTGAATATTATTCTGAGGGACACTTGGGGATAGAAGCAACGAATCAATTTGTGACTTATGGCGTATCGAGTAACTTGATGGTCCTAAAAATGGCATAGTGAAAAATATTACTGCCTTTTTAGCAGCCTTTAGTCCTCCATAGGTACAGCCAGTTACAATCTAGCACAGTATTTTAGTACAATCATCTTCCTTTAACTACCAACGAGTACACAGTTAGGGATTCATTACATTTGCCAAGGAACTTTGTAACTTCACTCATTCCGGTTGTATAATGGCTTCATTTGATGTAACTAGTTTATTCACCAACATTCCCATAAACGAGACAATTGACATATGCACTTCAGAATTATTTGAAAATGAAATAATTGTCAACGGATTCTCCAAAGATCAGTTCCATAAGTTACTTTCATACGCCGCTAAAGACAGTCTTTTCATTTTCAATGGTTCATTTTACAAACAGGTAGATGGTATTTCTATGGTAATCCTCTCGGTTGCAGTCTCGCTAATTCATTCTTAGTTTTCACGAAACACAATGGCTTGACAACTGTCCTATAGAATTCAAACCTTTGCTCTACAGACGTTACATAGATGACACATTCGTTTTATTCCAGTCTCCCGATCACGTTCCATTTTTTTTAGCTTATCTAAATTCACAACATGAAAACATTAAGTTCACTTCAGACACTGAAACAAATGGTAAACTCCCCTTCCTAGACATAAATATTAACAGAACACCTGACTCATTTAATACTTCAATATACAGGAAACCAACCTTCACAGGTTTAACGACAAAATTTAATTCATCTATCCCATACAGTACAAACGAAATTTAATCTTAACTTTAGTCACCCGTGCTTACCACATTTGTTCCTCATATTTGTCTTTTCACAATGAACTCGAATATCTCAAACACATTTTACATTCTAATGGTTTCCCTATTTCATTCATTGAAAACTGTGTTCGGTAAACAACTAAATAAACTTTTCCAAGTCCCGAGCCCCGTACCGACTGCTAAAAAGGCAGTAATATTTTTCACTATGCCATTTTTAGGACCATCAAGTTACTCGATACGCCATAAAGTCACAAAATTGATTCGTTGCTTCTATCCCCAAGTGTCCCTCAGAATAATATTCAAACCTACCAATACTTTGTCTCGTCATTTCAAATTCAAAGATCGTATCCCGGATGTTCTGCAATCCTCTATTGTTTATCAATATAAATGTAGCTGCTGTAATGCAACTTATATAGGCCAATCAAAACGGCACTTAAACACGAGGGTTGCGGAGCACCTGGGTCGATCTTATAGAACTGGACTTCCCATTTCTAAACCATCCTTTTCAGCTATTCGAGACCATTGTGAACCTTTAGGCCATTCCATTAACAAAACAGATTTTTCAGTAATTTTCAGTGGTTCTGGTGACACTACCCGGTTAATAGCAGAGTCCCTCCTCACTCACCATCTTAAGCCCACCTTGGGCACCCACGAATTCTCCTCCAACCTATTATGTTTCTAAGGTATTGTGTACAGTTTAGCCTACAATATCTACACGTAGTTCACATATGGTTTAGCTGTTTCTGTTGCTTGTGTTTGTTTCTATCTCTTTTTTCGCGATTTCTAACTTTTTATGTTTTTCTAAATCATTATTAAAAATATATTTGCTTTAAATGTCAACATAATGTATTAATACATTTATTTCTTATTGCTTTAGGTCAGATGATGACATATGTTAATGTCGAAACGTTACCGGTACCAGAATAAAGATGTTCGTGTTTACCTTGGTGTTGCTTGCCTATATATATATATATATATATATATATATATATATATATATATATATCGAATGAAAGGCCAACTGATAAAAGCAAACCCTAGGTGAAAAATCTCGAATTATAATATTTGAAAAACCTATAATCCTCAGAGCTTAGGAAGGATGTATGGTAGCTAAAAGGATCAAGTGAGATAGGTTGTAGTCTTTTAATTAGTGAACGTCGGTGGTAAGTTGTATCAAATTGCCTAATAGTTGCCAGAATATAATGAAAACTAAGGCCACCGGTACTTTTTTTTTTTTTTCTATATTCCAACTTACTTCCTCTCGGGCATAGGCTGAGAGCCTTAACATTCACCGCTTTACAATGAACAGTGAAGCCCGTGAGGTCTTGTTCCAGTCTAGGGAGTGAGACATGTGAAGCACGTAGAGTACAACGAGCACCTGCATCTTGCCTTCACATGAGGCACGGTGCTCACTCATGGCCCGAAACGACCCCATTTCTGAAGCCACCTCGTTCCCGTGCTTCACTGTCTCACCCCCTACACTCGGACTCTCACACTTACACACACAACGCACCTGTTGAGCAGATAACTCACCAGGCATCGCACCCCTATAGCATATTTTGAATATGGGAATATTCATACACTGCTATTTAGTCAGGGAACAATGAGGGTATTTTATTGACGTTTCGGTGGGCTTGTGGTAATGCACTGATACCAGGTACAGCACAAATTCCATCCCAATAATATCTTCCCATTGATACATCGGGATTTGAACCCGGGACCTTTGGATTACCAGGCCAGTGGCAAGACCACTCCACCACACAAATTGCAGTCATTTATAATCCTATTTTCAAATATGTATATAGAGTATGTAGAAGATTTATTTTATTGTAATTGCATAGCATTGAAATCAATATATTCATTCTATGGTAAATAATAAGTTATAAATACAGTATAGTTCAAGTTCATACGTTCATTTATTTAAGGGGGCCCACCTCGTTTATTTTTCTCTCTCTACCTCTCTCTCTGAGTTTTATCCATTCGGCCCCATTCAGCCTACTGTTTTAAGACGTGTATCCCCATCAGGGCTCCCACAAATGATTCAAGGAAATTCCCCAGAGTAAACCCGAAAATTCCCTAGATCCATCAAAATATCCCTATTTTTTGTATAGGAAGCATTAAACATAATGTATCACATTATTATGAAGGTTAGCATAAATACATATTGAATGAAAAAAAATTCCTTTATTGCTATTTACATAAATAAAGCTCTATAATCACAGGATGTGAACAAAATCTATGTCTATCGATATACTTAGGCACATGCCACCAGCTAGGAAGTGGCCGGCTCGAGACAGAACCAGAACAGATTTTTTTTTTTTTTTTTAGTTCTTTCCATATGTGTAATTTAATAATCATAAGGTATGGTATCTCTAACCATATAAATACATATTGAATAAAATGGTTCTTGTACTGTTGTTATTATAAAAAGAAGCTTCATAATCACAGGATGTAAAATGTATAACTATTATTCATGGTTATTTCTATAAATATATCTTCCTAATCATAGAGTATAGTCTCTCTCTCTCACCCACAGTTATTAGGCCTACAAATTGGATATGATGATGACCTTAGGCTTTCATAATATGGTTGAGTGTAATTTGGTGTGCTTCCGCATCAGTAGCATTACTTCTTACTTTCTTGATCAGGCTTAGCATTTCGGGACACTCCTGAAGATTTAACTCGTGTGCTGCTTTTCCCAAACAGCCCCCACCCATACTACTAGGTTAGGTTAGGTAAGGTTGGTAGGTTAGGCTAAAAAATGTAATGTTGCTTAATTGTTGGATAATGGATAATTAAATTACCGGGTAAGATAATTTTCTATCCCATGTACCATCAAACCAGCAGGGGTGTGGGGGCGGTAGCCCCCACTCATAATACTAGGTTAGCTTAGGTAAGGTTGGTAATTTGGTAGGTTAGGCTAATATCTTTAATGTAGCTTAATTTTTGGATAATGAATAATTTGCTTAGTGGGTTTTTGGAATAAGTTCTTCAGTATTCCCCCCCCCCCCCCCTCCATGACTTATTGTCATCATCATATATATTGACAGCAGGGGGCACAACAAAAAAACAAGTACGCCGCGGCCCAAGCGATTGTACACCCCGGTTAACAAACCGCAGACGTAAAAGCTGTGGCGGACGAGTCTCACATGAATTTGCTGAAGGTTTGTAATACTTCAATGTAGGCTATCTATTTTAAGTAAAATATACATTTCCGCGGCCATTAGGTTACTTTGAAGAAAAGAAAAAATAAATAATAGAATTAATCATATTTTAAATTTCCCTACCAGAAGAAACGTGAGGAAGGCTTGGGTTAACTTCCGCATAGGCCTAGTCCTAACCTATGTCGATATTGAATGTGTAAGCTAGGCTATAGGCCTAGGGTGCAGTTTTTTTGCATAGCCTAGATCACCCATAAAGGCCATAATCTCAAGGCTTTCCCTTTAGACTAATGTTTTGCAATAGGCAATAAGAATAGCCTATACTAAACAACTTGCTCATCACATGAACAAAATAACAATAGCACTTACATATTATTATGTGCTTCTTCTGGGAATGATGGCACTGAGCAGGGCAGGCTGGCAGCAGGCTGAGTAGCTCTTGTCCTGTTCCTGGTAAGAGACCGTCAGGACTCAGACGGTCAGACCCAGTTCCACTACTAGCTACCACCCCCCTTTACCAACCACGCCATTGTATCGGCTATCATCCTGACATTGTGTAATTTATGGTATAATTAAGTTTCATTACCCCGCATCAATTACTAATTTGTAAAAAAAAAAAAAAATGAATAATTATTGGTAAAAAAAAAAAAAAAAAAAAAAAAAAATATCAAATTCCCCCAAATTCCCTAAACTTTAGCAGGTTCCTAGATTATTCCCCAAAACACTCCAAAAGTTCCAATATAGGGACAAAATCCCTAAAAGTGGGAGCCCTGATCCCCATCTATGTGTCATGTTTTGCCGCGAGCCAGCATATTTTATCAAATGTTTTTGATAACAGGCTAAATTTGCAAATATTTCGATACAAAAATTTCTCCGGCGAAGCCGGATTTCTCCATAAAATGCTGGCTCGCTGTCACTCGCCAGGAAGAAATCGACACCTGGATGGGGATAAACGTCTTAAAACAGGAGGCTAAATGAGACCGAATTTATACAAGCCAGAGAAAGAGAGAAAAGGAGAGAAAACAAAAACACAGGTCACCCCCCTTAAGGGGGGTGACACCTCGATGGGAATATTTGTTTTAAAACAGTATAAGCTGAATGGGGCCGAACGGGTAATAACCCCGAGAGAAAGTGAGAAAGGTAGAACAAAACACGAGGTGGGCTCTTTAAGCCAAGTATTTTTAAATTTTCGAAGGCAATGACAACATGGACGAAGTAAGAACTTCACATTTGATAACACAACTTACACACCAAATAATGGTTACAAAGTTGTTGGAAAGATGCTTCATTCATAATTATGAAGCGAGTAGTAAACTTATGGACAAATTTACCTATAAATGTTGTAGTGTCGTACAGTCCAGTCATTTTAGGGGAGATGGGTCACACATACTATAGCCACCTACTCTTCCTATGAACACACACATACTATAGCCACCTACTCTTCCTATGAACACACACATACTATAGCCACCTACTCTTCCTATGAACACACACATACTATAGCCACCTACTCTTCCTATGAACACACACATACTATAGCCACCTACTCTTCCTATGAACACACAAATACTATAGCCACCTACTCTTCCTATGAACACACACATACTATAGCCACCTACTCTTCCTATGAACACACACATACTATAGCCACCTACTCTTCCTATGAACACACACATACTATAGCCACCTACTCTTCCTATGAACACACACATACTATAGCCACCTACTCTTCCTATGAACACACACATACTATAGCCACCTACTCTTCCTATGAACACACACATACTATAGCCACCTACTCTTCCTATGAACACACATACTATAGCCACCTACTCTTCCTATGAACACACACATACTATAGCCACCTACTCTTCCTATGAACACACACATACTATAGCCACCTACTCTTCCTATGAACACACACATACTATAGCCACCTACTCTTCCTATGAACACACACATACTATAGCCACCTACTCTTCCTATGAACACACATACTATAGCCACCTACTCTTCCTATGAACACACATACTATAGCCACCTACTCTTCCTATGAACACACATACTATAGCCACCTACTCTTCCTATGAACACACACATACTATAGCCACCTACTCTTCCTATGAACACACACATACTATAGCCACCTACTCTTCCTATGAACACACATACTATAGCCACCTACTCTTCCTATGAACACACACATACTATAGCCACCTACTCTTCCTATGAACACACACATACTATAGCCACCTACTCTTCCTATGAACACACACATACTATAGCCACCTACTCTTCCTATGAACACACACATACTATAGCCACCTACTCTTCCTATGAACACACAAATACTATAGCCACCTACTCTTCCTATGAACACACACATACTATAGCCACCTACTCTTCCTATGAACACACACATACTATAGCCACCTACTCTTCCTATGAACACACACATACTATAGCCACCTACTCTTCCTATGAACACACACATACTATAGCCACCTACTCTTCCTATGAACACACAAATACTATAACCACCTACTCTTCCTATGAACACACACATACTATAGCCACCTACTCTTCCTATGAACACACACATACTATAGCCACCTACTCTTCCTATGAACACACAAATACTCCTCTATAATTCTTTAATAGAAATACGGTGTCTATAGTCTATTCATCCTAGGTTGGGCAGAAATCGTAACCTCTAACGTCTGTAACTCAAAAAGGATTAGAGTAATCGAGCTATTTTTGTCTACCAAACAGGCAGACTCGGCTAGGGAATAGGTGTGGACAGTGACAGCTCATTTGCTCTAGCCCTTTTTGAGTTACAGAGGTTAGAGGTTACAATTTATGCCCAACCTAGAATGAACGGACTATAGTGGATTTCCCCCACGTTCAGGCTGCTATCATTGTTAATATTATATAGAGTGGTGGTTACTTGCAATTAACTTGGTTTACTAACTCATCAATGGCTACAACAATCTAATTACCGCGATATATTTTTAACTTTATTTTGGCTACTATTAGACGGTTTTATATAGAGCCTCCAGCAATTTATAGGCTTCAACTATCTCCGGTAACCATTTTTACTAACAGACACTTATTAAACTGAAGATAATCGTCTAAATACAGCTAGAATACAATACAAAACACGTCGCTGGTACAGAAAGGGTTAAGAAGACTTTGTTATCATATTTTATGGGGGCGCTAACGATTTGCTATAATGTTATTTTTACAAAGGTAGACAATGGAACTCGAGCAACAACAAACCTAATGGTCCTTATTAGGCTACTTGTTATGTGGAGAGAGAAAGAGAGAGAGAGAGAGAGAGAGAGAGAGAAAGAGATTGCCACAACAATCAACTGGAGGGCTTCAGCCCCAGAACAAACAGTGGACCATAAACACAATGATAGTACAATGAACGATATTGATACTTTAATGGCAAACAATTTATCAATGCAATATTTAAGGGGATAGGGTTTATATTTTTGGTCGGTTTATTTATTTATTTATAATTTTTTTAGTTTCCTCGGTAGACCTCCATCAAGCTTATAAAAACATCCATTAGATCCCGCTTCTAGATTAATGTCTACATTATTCGACCGGTTCTTCCAAAATTAAAGGCTCACTATCGTACGTCAGGATAAAAATCGACACCTAAATAGAACGAAAGGTCTAAATATTGGCAAATGAATGGGGCGAAAGGTCTTACAATCAACAAACTAATGGGGGCAAACATCTTAAAATCTGAAGAAAAAAAACTAATGGGACTAAACACGAGGAAGAAGAGGGACCAGAAAAGCGACCCATCTCCCCTAAAATGACTGGACTGTACGACACTACAACATTTATAGGTAAATTTGTCCATAAGTTTACTACTCGCTTCATAATTATGAATGAAGCATCTTTCCAACAACTTTGTAACCATTATTTGGTGTGTAAGTTGTGTTATCAAATGTGAAGTTCTTACTTCGTCCATGTTGTCATTGCCTTCGAAAATTTAAAAATACTTGGCTTAAAGAGCCCACCTCGTGTTTTGTTCTACCTTTCTCACTTTCTCTCGGGGTTATTACCCGTTCGGCCCCATTCAGCTTATACTGTTTTAAAACAAATATTCCCATCGAGGTGTCACCCCCCTTAAGGGGGGTGACCTGTGTTTTTGTTTTCTCTCCTTTTCTCTCTTTCTCTGGCTTGTATAAATTCGGTCTCATTTAGCCTCCTGTTTTAAGACGTTTATCCCCATCCAGGTGTCGATTTCTTCCTGGCGAGTGACAGCGAGCCAGCATTTTATGGAGAAATCCGGCTTCGCCGGAGAAATTTTTGTATCGAAATATTTGCAAATTTAGCCTGTTATCAAAAACATTTGATAAAATATGCTGGCTCGCGGCAAAACATGACACATAGATGGGGATACACGTCTTAAAACAGTAGGCTGAATGGGGCCGAATGGATAAAACTCAGAGAGAGAGGTAGAGAGAGAAAAATAAACGAGGTGGGCCCCCTTAAATAAATGAACGTATGAACTTGAACTATACTGTATTTATAACTTATTATTTACCATAGAATGAATATATTGATTTCAATGCTATGCAATTACAATAAAATAAATCTTCTACATACTCTATATACATATTTGAAAATAGGATTATAAATGACTGCAATTTGTGTGGTGGAGTGGTCTTGCCACTGGCCTGGTAATCCAAAGGTCCCGGGTTCAAATCCCGATGTATCAATGGGAAGATATTATTGGGATGGAATTTGTGCTGTACCTGGTATCAGTG
Source organism: Paralithodes platypus (assembly GCA_032716605.1). Lineage (NCBI taxonomy): Eukaryota > Metazoa > Arthropoda > Malacostraca > Decapoda > Lithodidae > Paralithodes > Paralithodes platypus. Next base: position 12,344,055 of record CM064505.1, on the reverse strand, counting down.
CATTACCACAAGCCCACCGAAACGTCAATAAAATACCCTCATTGTTCCCTGACTAAATAGCAGTGTATGAATATTCCCATATTCAAAATATGCTATAGGGGTGCGATGCCTGGTGAGTTATCTGCTCAACAGGTGGCGTTGTGTGTGTAAGTGTGAGAGTCCGAGTGTAGGGGGTGAGACAGTGAAGCACGGGAACGAGGTGGCTTCAGAAATGGGGTCGTTTCGGGCCATGAGTGAGCACCGTGCCTCATGTGAAGGCAAGATGGCAGGTGCTCGTTGTACTCTACGTGCTTCACATGTCTCACTCCCTAGACTGGAACAAGACCTCACGGGCTTCACTGTTCATTGTAAAGCGGTGAATGTTAAGGCTCTCAGCCTATGCCCGAGAGGAAGTAAGTTGGAATATAGAAAAAAAAAAAAAAGTACCGGTGGCCTTAGTTTTCATTATATTCTGGCAACTATTAGGCAATTTGATACAGCTTACCACCGACGTTCACTAATTAAAAGACTACAACCTATCTCACTTGATCCTTTTAGCTACCATACATCCTTCCTAAGCTTCATGAAATCGTCTAAATGTAACTGAAATCAAATGAAAATGACATCACCGTTAAAGAAGTGGTTAACTGTGAGCTAATATGTTTTACTTAGATACGGTATACATTAAATATACTGGGAATGCGACGTGGTAACAATATAATTCTTGAAAACTACATATATAGCATTGCGTTTCATATCCCTTGTAAACTAGTAGAGCAAAAAGCTGTTTGATAACTATCTCGTGACCATTAAGTAAGGATGTTGAGCGGTACTTGAAAAGTAGACAGAATGGATACAAAACACCATCTGAGGAAGAGCACTCAGAGCACCTTTTTTAACATTAATCATCCATTACAAACCACAATGTACTTGAATAAACTAATGAAAGCATATTATGGTCCTCCCGGGATTCGAACTCTGGACACCACACCCAGAACATAAGCATCTACACCATTACACCACCAACACAGTTATCACGATAAAGCTAGACAACAAGGCAATATAACAATCAGCCACATAAACTGTCTTGAGATCACACAACAATGTTTATGTTCGTCCGCGGAATATAGTTTCCAATGTTGGTCGCCATACTATAAAAACAACATTGCTAAACTAGAGAGAGTACGATCACGCTAATAAGTCATGTCACAGCTGTCATTACGTTTGGCTTGCTCTGTGCTGTATTAATGTCTATCAGATGTTGAATAGGGTGGGTAAGTATAGGAACATGTTTGTACATCTCACTCGATATGAAGAAATGAAGCTTAGATATTGCTGATACCAATTATTGATCAAAGCATACTTGGAGCCGAATAATCACTTATTAGCGCGACTGTACAATGGAGAGTAACTATAATGATTCCTCAACTAACAAATACACCAAATGAGGAACTACTAGAAGAGTTCATTTTATTTACCTTGATAAACCGGAGAGTAAGAGGGGACTTAATTTCATGGTCTGCTTCATCCAGTAGTTACGATCATCGTTTTCCCAGCACCGCACACACTCAGGCTTGGTAGTATCTTTGCTTAAGGGGAGGTTGGCCGTTTGTTTAGTCTATTAATTCATGTATTCATATATTTGTTTAGTTTCCTCCCTAGACCTCCATCAAGCTTAGAAAAACACCCCCTAGACCCCCTTTCAAGATAAATGTGTACATTTTTCGGTAGAAAAATGTCCCGGCCGAAGGCCTTTTCCTCTTAAAATTGCAGGTTCACTATCGCTCGCCAGGAAATAATAGACACCTAAATGGCACGAAAGGTCTTAAAATTGACAACGTAATTGGGCGAAACGTGTTAAAATCGTCAAATTAATGGGCCGAACGTCTTATAATCTCAAAACTAGTGGGGCTAAACATTAGAGAGAAGGGGGTCCAGAAAAACGGTCTGTTTCCCCTTAAATGAGGAGACCAAACCTGTACTGCGCTTGCCAGGTGGGGCTGGCTTAATGATAATGTATTGTTGATTATGTGGACAGCGAGTTACACAGGTACTCAGACCACACAAACCTTGCGGTTCCTACTAGGTGGTACAACCTTGTTATTACTAGACAAGAACAGTTTATAGTAGAAAAATAGGACAGCAAAGTTGAAGGCTCTCTCCTCACCCTCCACCCACTCCGGCTAAAAAGCCATATCATAAAATATAATACATTATAACCTTATGGGTCAGGAAATGCCCACAGGGAAAGTTTTTATAGAGTATAGACAGAGGAAACTTACACTTATATAGCCACTGATGTAGTCATATTAATCCAATCTCCATTCAATGTTCGTCCATGCTCTTCTTAAAACGTATCAATTGAATTACTATCGACCACCTCCCTTTTTGACCACACTGTATGTGAAGATATTTTGTGTGACATGTTGGCATGCCTCTTTCTATTTAATTTCATTCCATTACCTCGGGTTGCAGCATTGTTATCAATCGTGATTTAATTGATAACTACTCTGTCAAATCCATTAAGTATTTTAAAACACTCGATAAGTTGGCCTCGTAACCTCCTTTTGTATAGCATGAACAATTATAATGTATGTAATATTTCATAAGCTGGCTTGTTTCTCAGGGAGAGGATTAACTTAGTTGTTCTACGCTGGACGGATTCTAGTTTGTCAATGTCTTTCTTGAGATACGGGGACCAGAACTGAACGCCATATTCCAGATGGGGTCTAACAATGCTTTTGAATAACGGCAAAATAATGTTCTTGTTCTTATAGGTAAACTTGCTGTTGATAAATACCAAGGATTTGTTAGTTTCATTTGCCGTAGCCGCACATTGCTCTGAGATTATAGGTTTTCAAATATTATAATTCGAGATTTTTCACCTAGGGTTTGCTTTTATCAGTTGGCCTTTCATTCGATATATATATATAGGCAAGCAACACCAAGGTAAACACGAACATCTTTATTCTGGTACCGGTAACGTTTCGACATTAACATATGTCATCATCAGACCTAAAGCAATAAGAAATAAATGTATTAATACATTATGTTGACATTTAAAGCAAATATATTTTAGAAAAACATAAAAAGTTAGAAATCGCGAAAAAAGAGATAGAAACAAACACAAGCAACAGAAACAGCTAAACCATATGTGAACTACGTGTAGATATTGTAGGCTAAACTGTACACAATACCTTAGAAACATAATAGGTTGGAGGAGAATTCGTGGGTGCCCAAGGTGGGCTTAAGATGGTGAGTGAGGAGGGACTCTGCTATTAACCGGGTAGTGTCACCAGAACAACTGAAAATTACTGAAAAATCTGTTTTGTTAATGGAATGGCCTAAAGGTTCACAATGGTCTCGAATAGCTGAAAAGGATGGTTTAGAAATGGGAAGTCCAGTTCTATAAGATCGACCCAGGTGCTCCGCAACCCTCGTGTTTAAGTGCCGTTTTGATTGGCCTATATAAGTTGCATTACAGCAGCTACATTTATATTGATAAACAATAGAGGATTGCAGAACATCCGGGATACGATCTTTGAATTTGAAATGACGAGACAAAGTATTGGTAGGTTTGAATATTATTCTGAGGGACACTTGGGGATAGAAGCAACGAATCAATTTTGTGACTTTATGGCGTATCGAGTAACTTGATGGTCCTAAAAATGGCATAGTGAAAAATATTACTGCCTTTTTAGCAGTCGGTACGGGGCTCGGGACTTGGAAAAGTTTATTTAGTTGTTTACCGAAACAGTTTTCAATGAATGAAATAGGGAAACCATTAGAATGTAAAATGTGTTTTGAGATATTCGAGTTCATTGTGAAAAGACAAATATGAGGAACAAATGTGGTAAGCACGGGTGACTAAAGTTAAGATTAAATTTCGTTTGTACTGTATGGGGATAGATGAATTAAATTTTGTCGTTAAACCTGTGAAGGTTGGTTTCCTGTATATTGAAGTATTAAATGAGTCAGGTGTTCTGTTAATATTTATGTCTAGGAAGGGGAGTTTACCATTTGTTTCAGTGTCTGAAGTGAACTTAATGTTTTCATGTTGTGAATTTAGATAAGCTAAAAAAAATGGAACGTGATCGGGAGACTGGAATAAAACGAATGTGTCATCTATGTAACGTCTGTAGAGCAAAGGTTTGAATTCTATAGGACAGTTGTCAAGCCATTGTGTTTCGTGATAAACTAAGAATGAATTAGCGAGACTGCAACCGAGAGGATTACCCATAGAAATACCATCTACCTGTTTGTAAAATGAACCATTGAAAATGAAAAAGACTGTCTTTAGCGGCGTATGAAAGTAACTTATGGAACTGATCTTTGGAGAATCCGTTGACAATTATTTCATTTTCAAATAATTCTGAAGTGCATATGTCAATTGTCTCGTTTATGGGAATGTTGGTGAATAAACTAGTTACATCAAATGAAGCCATTATACAACCGGAATGAGTGAAGTTACAAAGTTCCTTGGCAAATGTAAATGAATCCCTAACTGTGTACTCGTTGGTAGTTAAAGGAGAGATGATTGGTACTAAATACTGTGCTAGATTGTAACTGGCTGTACCTATGGCGGACTAAAGGCTGCTAAAAAGGCAGTAATATTTTTCACTATGCCATTTTTAGGACCATCAAGTTACTCGATACGCCATAAAGTCACAAAATTGATTCGTTGCTTCTATCCCCAAGTGTCCCTCAGAATAATATTCAAACCTACCAATACTTTGTCTCGTCATTTCAAATTCAAAGATCGTATCCCGGATGTTCTGCAATCCTCTATTGTTTATCAATATAAATGTAGCTGCTGTAATGCAACTTATATAGGCCAATCAAAACGGCACTTAAACACGAGGGTTGCGGAGCACCTGGGTCGATCTTATAGAACTGGACTTCCCATTTCTAAACCATCCTTTTCAGCTATTCGAGACCATTGTGAACCTTTAGGCCATTCCATTAACAAAACAGATTTTTCAGTAATTTTCAGTGGTTCTGGTGACACTACCCGGTTAATAGCAGAGTCCCTCCTCACTCACCATCTTAAGCCCACCTTGGGCACCCACGAATTCTCCTCCAACCTATTATGTTTCTAAGGTATTGTGTACAGTTTAGCCTACAATATCTACACGTAGTTCACATATGGTTTAGCTGTTTCTGTTGCTTGTGTTTGTTTCTATCTCTTTTTTCGCGATTTCTAACTTTTTATGTTTTTCTAAATCATTATTAAAAATATATTTGCTTTAAATGTCAACATAATGTATTAATACATTTATTTCTTATTGCTTTAGGTCTGATGATGACATATGTTAATGTCGAAACGTTACCGGTATCAGAATAAAGATGATCGTGTTTACCTTGGTGTTGCTTGCCCTTATAAGACTCCGCTTCCCCCGAGGAGAATCTATTGCCACTACTATATATATATATATATATATATATATATATATATATATATATATATATATATATATTATTTGCTCCATTTGTTTGTCCATTTTAAGAACCTTGCATCCCATTTATTTAACGATATCAAGACCTTTCCTGGAGGGCGATAGCGAGCTAGCCTGTAATTTTAGGAGGAACCGGCCTACGGGTAGGACATTTTTTATCGAAAAATTTACAAATTAATGGGGTGCTTTTATAATTATGATAGAGGTCCAGCGAGGAATACAAAAAATAATCAATACATCAATGAATCAATCGTAACATAAACCCCACCCTCGTCAACGTTAGTTTGTCTGTTTGTAATTCGCGTACGAAGAGCAAAACTAATTTTCCTATCTTTTCACATTACGGCCTTCTCCATGTATTCTTCTGTGTATTATTTTGCCTGTTTCAACATCGACATCCACTCCCTCTGCCTTCTTCATGATTAGATTGATATCCAGTATTCGATACATGGATATACAATCGTAGTCATGTACTTAACCTTTAACTGTCTTGATGGTGTAACTGTCTTGAGTGTTTAAGATCTGTATGTGGTAACCCAGGTTCGAATTCCGGGTGGACCATTATGCTTTCATTAATTTCATTGGGAGGTGTTTGGTGTTAGTTTGCCTGTTTCAACATTGGCATCCACTTCCTCTCCCTCTTTTAACCCCTACTGTCCTGGCGACGTGTTTACAGTTTTTACCGTTGCTACATGTAGACGATTTTATAAAGCTTAGGAAGGATATGGGGTAGCTAACAAAATTAATTGATCCTGTAATTAGTAGACATCCTTCCTAAGCTAAATAAAATCGTCTAATAGTGTCCAGAATATAATTAAACGGAAGTAACTGGTACAGAAAGGGTTAACAATACCTGCTCGTATACGTGGCCACTCTGCTTCCCCATTACCGTGTTTCTGTCTCGTTAGTTGCCCTCCTGTTTTTTTTTCCAATGTTCTTGTCTTCCTCTTAGGTTGATTTTTTTTTTTTTTGCAATGTTGTTCGAGTCTAGCTTTGTGTTAAGTGATTATGTTTAGATTCACAAAGAAAACTTACAAATTATTCTTATATCATTTACCTGGTAAGAACTTGAGGTTAGCATTTTCCTACTTGACTTATTCACATTATATTTTCACCGACAGAATAGTGCCTTATTGTGATGTTTGTTTATAATGATGCTTCAATACAAACCTCATAAGTGTATTACACCAAACTATATTTGTACCTATCGTCTGTTTCATTTAATCTGAAGATAAATTGAATCCCTTAGCAGCTAATTTCTGGATACTTAATGTACAAATATGAAACTACTATCTATCTATATCGTAGCAAGACCAAGTTTATAAAATTAGCACCATATTTCATTACACAATCATCATTGTAATTGAGAACATTTGATGGGAACTTTGCAATTTACCGTCAGCTGAAATGAAACTGAGTATAGTGAAATATGGGAGAGCATAAGAAAATAGGCAATTTCATCTTGTCATAAACTCGGTTATACAATGTGTGTGTGGTGGTGGTGGGGGGCGGGGGTGGGGGGGGGGGGCTGTACAGTACAAAGGAGTATAAAGGGTCAAGTGTCCAAACAGTGGTTTAGAGTGGGTGAGGGAAAATTGGAAAGGGAACTACTGCCCTGGAATTAATGTCCGTAGCAGGATTAGGAAGTTAGTATGGGACAGATGGGTTAGTAACATAACACAGTTATAAGTGATCTTTCGTATATCTGGGAAAAAGAGAGTAACGTCTTAGTAATATATATACGCAATAATCCTTGATGAATCTGGGGGGGGGGGATAAAATAAAGTTATTAATTTACAAACATAGTCAGTCGCGGATTTGATGCAAGATATTTGTATAGGCGAATTTTAAAAGAATCAACGGTGCTGCAGTTTATAACGTCCCCCGGGGGCATATTTCCGAAGTCGAGACTAGTATATATCATAGGGGTAATTAGGACCAATCAGAGGCCGCAGTGGCAGTGACGTCACCCACAAGGGGAGGAGCCAGTCTGTCTGTCTGTCTCTCTCTCTCTCTCTCTCTCTCTCTGGGTGAGGAGCCTGCCTGCCTCTCTTTGGTATGGTTTCTCTCTCTGGTAAATAGAAGAAGTAAGTCACCTAGTATAACAAGTTATTTCATATATTAACTACATTAAGGATACATTATGATTGTGCTATGTTATGGTTATGAGTAAATAAGAGTAGCCTACCGTATTACGCGTATTGCACAACCATGGACAGAAATTCCTTGACAATTTTAGAAGGCACAATATTATTTCACTGGCGAACTATATTGATTCCTGTGACACTTAAGCCGTTAACCTGTGCTGATAATTTCAAGAAGGAACTTAAGTCACTCATATATCTAAAGGGTTATATACAGTATATACGTAGCCTATACATTACTTTATTTTAAATGTCATTAACACATTAACATTATCAGATAGTACAAAATATATTAAGCATCAAATGTTATGAAATAGTTAATGGTTTAAGTGCATAAGGTAGAGCCAAAGGCTAATTAGTAGGCTATATAATTATACGATACGTGTTAGTGAATTGGGCCTAGGCCTATAGGCTACTTAGGCCTTATAATTAGGGTTGGGTGTGAAGGGGATCTGCCTTGTGTGAGTCAATCGACTTTCTGTAGACTCCCATTTTCTTTTATTCTTATGTATGACAGCTATTTCTATATTTTGCTAAATATTACTTTTATTGTAGTCGATATGTTATGATGTGACAATGTTAATGAATATTTATATAAGTACAGTAGTGGTTAGGGCTACTTGAACACCTCTTAACCCCATTATATCCAGGGCGGTACAATATTGTACCGCCCTCGGTACTTTAAGCCAATATAATATGTAATTTTTAAATAAAGCACAATGTTACAAATAATCCTGATCAAGACACTGGGAACACAACAAATAATGATTTTAAGCAAAAAAACAATGAGTTCAATCAGCCTGTTCTCTAATATTAACGATTTTTATCGTGAAAGGCGCTGAACATAAAGAAACTATACGATATGAAGTGCGACATCTGGCATAAAGGTTACACTCACCTGTAAGGTTGGAATGTCATTCCAGATGTACGATGAGATATAATTGTGAATTTTGTTATTCCCTTCATATCAATCTATCACTTTCTCTCCTATCATTGATCTTTACTTATTCCCTTAGTCTATGTCTCGATTCAGCCACCCCCAGCTATGGGGTATGTGCCTGAGTGTATACATACATACATCCATACATACATATAGACATACATATGTAGGCCTACATACATAATATTATGGAATGAGATCATTACATATGCGGAGAGAGAGAGTGAAAAGTGACCATTTATAGTTTATTTACATTGTGCATGAATGTAAATTTAAATGATAATGATAAATAAAACAGGAACTATTTGAAACAATTTAACTGTCTAAGGAGAACTGGCATCACCCTCCTCCTCAAATCTTGGGACGAAAGATGCCAGAATCACAAAATTTTCATTGTGTACTCATTGCTTTTCAAGTAAACTCATAATTAATGGGAATAACTTATTGTACTCTGGATGCTTATTTAATCTAGACAGAAACTATGCAAATAAATATTGATAACTTGTTATACTAGGTGACTTACTTCTTCTATTTACCAGAGAGAGAGATAAACAAACGAGAGGCAGGCAGGCTCCTCACCCAGCGAGAGAGAGAGAGAGAGAGACTGAGAGAGAGACTGGCTCCTCCCCTTGTGGGTGACGTCACTGCCACTGCGGCCTCTGATTGGTCCTAATTTCCCCTATGATATATACTAGTCTCGACTTCGGAAATATGCGTCCCGGGGAAGCCCATTCCACAAGTTGACAACTCAATTGAAAAAGAAATTCTTAGATTCGTGAGAGAAAAAGATTTAACATTAATTTTGCAACCGTTTCCCCGCGTGTAATTATATTGGTCGATAGTGAAGTACTTAATACAGTTCATATTGTCGATGCCATTGATGATTTTGAACACTTGAATTAAGTCGTCTCTTAATCTGCATTGGGTTAAATGAAATAGATTTAATTCTCTAAGACGCTGGTTTGTGTTTTAGGCTAGGTATCATTTTGGTAACTCTACGTTGAACTCGTTCTAGCTTGTCTATATCTTTTTGGTAATAAGGGCACCAGGATTGAACGCAGTATTCCAGAAGAGGTCGGACTAAGGAATTGTAAAGAGTTAGGATAATTTTTTGGATTTATGCTCAAATGACCTGCATATAAAGCGAAATATTTTGATTGCCTTCTTAACAACTTCTGAACATTGTTGACTCGGTTTTAGGTTACTCAATATTGTTACTCCTAAATCGGTTTCTCTGTCTACACTCTTAAGCTGAGAGCCATTCATCGAATAGTTTACTTTCTCATTTTGGTATCCAATATGTAGTACTTTACATTTATCTGCATTGAAACTCATTTGCCAAATTTGGGCCCAACATGACAACTTATCTAGATTGTGTTGCATATCGTCAACTTATTTTTTTGAGAGTACGCTATTTGCAATGTTTGTATCGTCAGCAAACTTTGATATTGTACAGGTGAGGCCCTCATCTATGTCGTTGAAGTTAATTAGAAAGATAATGGTCCTAGTACCGATCCCTGGGGTACCCCGCTAGTTACATTGGTCCATTTAGATGCCTTACCATTTATGACTACTCTTTGCTTTCTGTCGCCGAGCCGATTTTCTATCCATTACAGTCTAGGAAACAATGATATTATGTCAGTGAAATTACTTATGAAAGATCACTGAAACTAAATGCATCACTAATGCCATACAAATCGTATTTTCCTCATTTACGTAAATTGTTTAACCTGTGAAGTACTCCACTACTATAACATGGGATTCACTATTACATACACCCAATATATACGATAATTCACCGCCATCACCAATAAAGTTTGTTCCTACCCTCCACCATCAGCTGCCACCACCACCACCACACTCTACTACCACCACCACCACACTCTACTACCACCACCACCACTATCACACTCCCCCACCACCACCACCACTACCACCACCACCCTCCACCATCAGCTACCACCACCACACTCACCCACCGACCATCCTAAATGGAACTTAAGGGGAAATGGGCTGGTTTTTCTGGCCCCCTACTCCCATTGTTTTTTAGATTTTAAGACGTTTGGCTCATTATTTTGGCGATTTTGTTTTTGTATTTTACGCTTCATTTCTTTCTCACTATTAAGACCTTTCGTGCTATTTAGGTGTCGACTATTTCCTGGCGAGCGATAGCGAGCCTGTAGTTTTAAGAATAACCAGCCTTCGGCAGGCCCGGCAGGGACATTTTTCTACCGAAAAATTAACACATTTATCTTGAAGGGGGTTCTAGGGGGTGGAAGGATGAAACTAAGAATGTAATAAATATATGTCAAATCACAAAAAAAATAACCATCCCCCCCTTAATCCCAACATAAATGGAGCAAAGTTACCAAATCAAGTCCGCTAGGAAGTATATACATGCCGAAAATACTTAGAATAACGGCATCACCTCAACAATATATCTCCTAAATAGCTCAGATCTACAGAATAACGGCATCACCTCAACAATATATCTCCTAAATAGCTCAGATCTACAGAATAACAGCATCACCTCAACAATATAGCTCCTAAATAGCTCAGATCTACAGAATAACGGCATCACCTCAACAATATATCTCCTAAATAGCTCAGATCTACAGAATAACGGCATCACTTCAACAATATATCTCCTAAATAGCTCAGATCTACAGAATATCGGAATCACCTCAACAATATATCTCCTAAATAGCTCAGATCTACAGAATAACGGCATCACCTCAACAATATATCTCCTAAATAGCTCAGATCTACAGAATAACGGCATCACCTCAACAATATATCTCCTAAATAGCTCAGATCTACAGAATATCGGCATCACCTCAACAATATATCTCCTAAATAGCTCAGATCTACAGAATAACGGTGTCACCTCAACAATATATCTCCTAAATAGCTCAGATCTACAGAATAACGGAATCACCTCAACAATATATCTCCTAAATAGCTCAGATCTACAGAATAAGGGCATCACCTCAACAATATATCTCCTAAATAGCTCAGATCTACAGAATAACGGCATCACCTCAACAATATATCTCCTAAATAGCTCAGATCTACAGAATAACGGCATCACCTCAACAATATATCTCCTAAATAGCTCAGATCTACAGAATAACGGCATCACCTCAACAATATATCTCCTAAATAGCTCAGATCTACAGAATATCGCTAGAATTCATGTCTCTAGATGAGAAAAATTGCCTCTAGATCGAAATAAATACCTCTAGATCTATCGGAATAGTAGCTAAATTGGGAACACTGAAATGGAGAGATGAGAAGCCGTAAACAAACCAAAATCCAGAGACGAGAAAAACCAGGAGGAACGTAAATGTTGTAATATTGAAGTGAAAGCAGGATTTCTCGTCATTTCAGCTACAAGTGTCTTAATTTTTGCATTCGTATTTCAGCGACGTTGTTGTTGTTGTTGTTGTTCCCTAAGCTGCCTGGCCGAACAGCCCCGAGTCCCTGAGAAAGGCCATGGCCACGATCGGGCTTTCCCACAGAGCTCTCATTGAGTGTAGATTGTGTTGTTGGCGTAAGTGGTTGTGTGAAATGCAGTCTTCTATGATGTGTTTAATGGTATGGGGTGCTGTGTTACATCCCGGGCAGGCGTCGACAACGGAGTCATCCAGTCTCTTCTGATAGCTCAGGAGAGCTGGATGGTGTCCGCATCTCAGCCTGGCCAGGTGGACTCTGTCCTCGCGAGGAAGGGAGGATTCGGAAGGATGGATTTCGGGAGGTCGTGCATGCAGCTGCGTGTTGTCTGTGAGTGAGTGGATGGATCGGTGAGAGATATGAGTATGGATGTGCTTCTGGAAGTTGGTTCGGGGTGGGCATGGAGGGAGAGAGGACAATAATTGTGTGTGATATCGTGTGCTGGGTGTTGTTTTGATATTTCTTGGTGTCTGTGGGTGTGTTGCCATGTAGTTTAGTGGGTGGTCTTGGTTCGTGGAGGCTGCTGCCAGGAATTGAGTGCCTCTCATGTCCAGATGGTCTTTGACTTTGAGGATTTTGGTTTCTTGATGTAGGTGATCTGTGGGTGCAGTAGCTGTGCAAGCCTGTAATGATCTTCAGGGCTTTGTTTTGAATAGTCTGTAAGGTCTTATGATGTGTTTCAGCTAGGTTAGAAGCCCAGGCTGGGCTTGCGTATTCCATCACTGATCTTATGTATTGTTTATATACTGTGGTGGTAGTTTCTTTGTTGTGTCCAAATTTTGTGTGAGCAAGTGACCTGAGGGCGTTAAGTCTGGGTGTCAGTTTCTTTTTAATGTTTGTGGTGTGCTGTTTGAATATCATATGAGTATCATATGTTACTCCTAGGATTTTGGGTGTGTGTGTATGTGTTAGGGGTGTGTTGTTTATGGTGAGTTGAGGGATGTATTCGTGTTCTCCTGTCCAACTTGTGAGCAGGGTTGCGGTGGATTTGGCTGGGGCTAGATTAAGTCTGTTTGTAGTGCACCAGCCATGTAGTGTGTTGAGATAGGGTTGAAGGAGATCTGTTGCTCTTTTTGGGTCATGGTGTGTGCATGTGAGTGTTATGTCATCTGCATAGGAGGCTAAGTTTATTTGGGGCGTATTGGGTGTAGTTATATCGTGCATGTACAGATTGAAGAGTGCGGGCGATAGGACGGATCCTTGTGGGACTCCGTTTGGAAAGTTTCTGATTTTAGATGACTGACCGGCAAAAGATACGTGTGCACATCTGCCTGCTAGGAAGTTGGTCAGCCACCTTTTTGTGTTGTTGTGCATGTTTGTGTTGTAGATTTTGTTTGTTAGGTTGTGGCGGGGGATGGCATCGAAGGCTTTACTAATGTCGAGTGTGGCTAATAGTGATCTGTGTGGTGGTCTAGCTGAGTTGATGCCGTCGAAAGCTCTTTGTGTAAGGTCTGTGAGAAGAGTGTTTGTGGAGTGCATGGCCTAAAGCCATGTTGTGTTGGAGCTAGGGGTAGGTCAGGTGTAATTAGTTGTAATACTAGGCGTTCCATGACTTTGGAGGGGGAGCAAAGGAGTGTGATGGGGCGGTGCGAGGAGGGTAGCGTGGGGTCTTTGTTGGGTTTGGGGAATGTGATGATGATACCATGCTTCCAAATGTCTGGTATTGTGTTGTGTGAATAGCTGTAGTTTGATATGTTAGTGAGTGCTTGTATGCCTTGTGGTCCCAGGTGTCTGAGGTGTATGTTGCTTATGTTGTCTAGGCCACAGGCGGGTGAGTGCTTGAGATTGTTGATGATATGCTTTGTCTGGTGATTGGTGAAGGGTGTATAGTCAGGGTCTGTGGGGAATTGTCTCTTACGTCGGATGACACGTCGGTCGTCTTTGTGAGGTTTTAGGTGGCTGACATGTGAAAAGTGATTGATGAGAGTGTTTGCTTGTTGTTTACATGAAGGAGTAGAGTCTGTTGTTGTGATTGCAGCATGTGATTGTGTTGTGTTGCTGTTGGAAAGTGTGATGCTGTTTAGTGTTTTGTAGAGTTTTTTGGAGTTTGTTTTGTGATCAAGTGTTTGTAGGAAGTTATTCCAATTTAGTTTTTGTGGTTCTTGTATTTTGTTGTTAGTTTGGGTGTTGAGTGCTTGAATTTGTTGTGTGATGTCTTGTGTGTGGGGTGCTGGGGAGTGTTTCAGTATGTCGCGTTGTCTGACGAGGTTTTGAATTTCTGGTGTGAAGTTGGGGTTGTGTCTTTTTCTGTTACCTCTTGGAATGTGTTTCTTGTCAGCGTTTTGGATAGTTTTATTGAGTATGTGTACAGCATTGTTGATGTTAGTGATGGGTGTACTGTTTAGAGTTGTGAAGTGTTGTTCTGTCTCATTTGTGAATGCTTCCCAGTTAGCTCTTTTATAATTGGTGTATGTGTGTTTGTGGCTAGCTGGGGTGAGTCTGGTTTTGGTGGTGATAATGATCGGGAGGTGGTCAGAACCTAAGGTTCTGACCACCCTCCAGGATGTTGTGGGGGCGAGTTCTGGGGAGCAAAAGGTGATGTCTGGAGATGATGGGTTATAGAGGGCTTGGTGAGGAATATGGGTATGTTGATGGATGTCGTTAAGGATGATGAGGTTGTCGGTTTGGTTTTGTAGTACCAGCCCTCTGTCTGTGTCGGGGTTGTCGACAAACCAGGCCGACGTCTTGGCGTTGAAGTCACCACCCAGGATGATGTGTGGGGTGTGGGGTGTTTGTGATGTGTTGTAAGTGTGGTCTGTATTCATTTGGTACTGTAGGGGATGTTTGGGGAGGGATGTATGTGTTTATGATGGTTATGTTGGAGTTGTTGCCAGTGCGTATTTTAATTGACTGTATTTCTGTTGTGTTATCATTTGGGGGGAGGAGTGATTTGGTTTGTACACTGGTTACTCTGTATGATATTTCTTTGTGTACCAGGGTGATGAGTCCACCGCCCCCGCCGACAGCCCGGTCTTGTCTGATGGTGGTGAAATTATGAAATGTGGGTGTTTTTTGTGTTGTGCGGAGTTTTGTTTCTTGTAAGATGGCAATGTGTATGTTGTGTTGTTTGATGAAGTGTGAGAGTTTGTGTTTCTTTGTGTTGATGCCATCTATGTTCAGTTGAAGAATGTTAATGTTATGTGCACGATGTATGTTGGGTGCTGCTGCACGAGGATGGGGTGGGGGTGGGGGTGATGGAGGGGGTGGGGGTGGGGGTGAGGGGGGGGGGGGGGGTGGGGAGGGGGGAGGGGGGGGTGGGAATTGGGGAGCAGGAGATGGGGGTTGGAATGGATTAGGATGGGGTGTGGTGTGTTGAGTTGAGGATGTGGATGGTATGGGAAGGTTAGGTGGGTTAGGGAGGAGAGGTGGACGGGTTTTAGGGGGGGGAGTGGATGATATGGGAAGGTTAGGTGGGTTGGGGAGGAGAGGTGGACGGGTTTTAGGTGAGGGATTTGACTGGGAGAGGGAGGGGCATGAGGAACAGGTCCAGGTGTTTGTGTAGTGTTTCTTGGAGGCAAGTGTTGTGCAGGTGAAGTGGGTCCAGTTCCCGCATGAATTGCAGAGAACTGAACCCTTAGTATGGCGACTCAAAGTGATGGGTTTTGAGCAAGTTGGACATATGTATGTGTACGTGGGTCCAGGGTTGCTCTCAATGTCTCCGGCTAGAAGAAGTCTTCGAGAAATAACAGCCGGAGAGTCATTTCTCGGTGTAGGAAAAACTGTGTGATGTGTGTGTGTGGTGTGAGAGGTGTGGAAATTCCAGGCGCGACCGAAGCCGCTCCAAGGACCCGTGCCCCCAGGGAGGGGGCAGGGGATGGTTGTGACGGTTTGGCTCCCGAAACTGCTCCCCGCGGCCGGCATCCGGTTTTCCTCCACTGGTCGTTGGTTTTGTCTTCGGCCGTGGAGGGTCGGCAGCCATCCGCGGTTGGCAGCCTCGGGAGGTGGCCCCACGGCGTAGACGCCGCCACATCAGGACCATTTCAGCGACGTTGCTCGAATTAGTATTAGGCTATCTCAGTTTGGATTACATTACGTACAGTCAACTGTTAGTGAATGCACTGAAAAGTTGTGTAAACAAAAATAATACGAGAAAATACCATACACCGGAAAGAAAATTAATAGAGACAGCAGTACTGTATTTCGGTGTCGAGGAGGGATATACTGAAAGGAGGCAGTACATGAAATATTTACTAGGCTATAGATTTTAGTTAATGAAATTATATCTGAAGATGACACATACCCGACAACATCACGTTCTTGCACATGTTTAGTGTAGATCAAATAACCGTAATTTTAGCTGGGTGTCCTCCAGCTCACAAGGAACGAAGATATTCTCTCGTCTTATTTCATTTATTAACCCGTACAGCCCCAGCGACGCGTCTGACGCGTCGGCGATGTATGTAACGCACAGCCCCAGAGACGCGCCTGACGCGTCGCCCTAATTGCGGCGACCGTAACCTCAGGTGTAGCCACTCAAGAGGGCTCAGATTTGTATGGGAACTGTGTACGTATCCCACGCAACCGTGCCGATGGTTGAAAACTCTCAAAGTCCACGTGCGTGCGCGCGAGCGTGCAATAACCTGTTTTTTTGGGATAATTGCCTTCAATTTTTTACTCTTGTAAAATCCGTTTTCGGGGGCTCTGTAGGACCATTTTTTAAGCTTTTTGAGCGGTTTTTCGTGGTTTTTCCTTCATTCCTAACCCATTCGCTATTGTTTCTGCAATAAAACCATTTTTTGAAAACCGCCCGGGTTCTGGTGCGCAAACATTACAAAACTAGCCGGGGCTCCACGGGTTAAAGAGTAGTAAAGTTTTACAGTGGGAAGCTCTAACCCCTTCTATACCGGTGCCGCCTTTGTAACTTTTGTTGGCTACTATTAGACGGCTTTATTCAGTTTAAAAGGGGTCTCCAGCAATTAACAGGCTTCGAACTAGCTCGCTTAACCCTTTTTACTACCACAGATCCTTCTTAAGCTGCATAAAATCATCTAAATATAGCTAGAATAAATTTGTTTAAGACGTCACTGGTACAAAATGGGTTAAGAATATGGTGGCTGATAGTTCCAGGATGCATGCATCTTTAAATTTGTGTCGATATGGTTCGCAGTTGTTTTTACAGGGCCAGATTATCTATAGCTTGTTCGAGTCATGTAAACTTTCAGTGAAATTATAGGAGGTATAGTCCATTAATTATACTAGGTAGGCGAGAAACTGTGAACCCTAACCTCTGTAACTCAAAAAGGGATAGAGTAAATGAGCTGTAAATTGCCACAGTTGCCACACCTATTCCCTGGCAGACCTTTCGCAAATGGTAGAAATATTAGCTCGATTACTCTCGTCGTTTGTGAGTTACAGAGGTTACGGTGCACAGTTTATCGCCTACCTATAATGAATGGACTATAAACGACTTCATATAATACAAAATAATAATGGAGATATGGAGGACGGAACTAAATAGGGAAATATGGAAAAGGACCGGTTGAAGGAACAAGCAGGTTGAATTTAGAGAGGTAGAATAAGATAAACTATAAGGGGACTGAAATAAGCTAGATAGGACACCACTTTGTATATGTCACTTTAATAAACAAAAAACAAAGAAAAAGGATAAAACACAAACAAATAAAAGGAAACATGCATACATTATTGAAATGCCAGTGGACACACAGTAATGAAAGTAATGGTCGTTCTTCTGTAAATTTAAAATGGCTTACTTAACACTTTATGTACCAGCGTCGTGTATTAAATTTTGTTTTAGCTATAGTTGGACGAATTTATGCAGCTTAGGAAGGATCTGTGGTAGTTCAAAGTGTTTATTAAGATAGTTCGAAGCCTTGTAATTGCTAGAGATCCTTCCTAAACTAAATATAATCGATTAGTAGTAGGCAGAATATAATTAAAAAAACATCACTGGTACAGAAGGGGTTAAGAATGGGAAATGGGTGGGACCTTCTATTTTTGTTTTCTTAATTTAAAAACTATACATATATATATAAATTAAATAAATTTGAAGGAACAACTCAAATTCCTTTGATCAAAGTCCCCCTCAAGTAACCTCCTTGGCGGGGAATAGCGGCAGGACCCAGTGCCTACAGTAGGTTTAAGGGGAGATGTGCCGTTTGTCTAGATCCCCTTCTCCTTCATGTTTAGCCCCATAAATGTTCAGATTATAAGATATATGCCCCATTAGTTTGTCGATTTTAGCACGTTTCGCCCCATTTCTTTGTCAATATTAAGACCATTCGTGCTATTTAGGTGTCACTATTTTTTTCTGGTAAACGATAGTGAGCCTGTAATATAGCAATTGTTCCGAGGAACTTGCTTCAATTGTGCCGCCTCTCCACATAGGGCAGCTGAGAGCGATAGGAAGAACCAGCCTTTGGCCTGGACATTTTTCTACCGACAAATTTACAAATTAATCTAGAAGGGGGATCTAATGGATGCCTTTCAGTTTGAGGGAGGTCTAAGGAGGAAAATCGAAAAATACTAAATACACGAAAACAAAAATAAAAAATAAAAAAATCGACCAAAAAGTGACCCCCCCCTCCCCCCCCCCTTAAAATATATTATACTTGTGGTTTCTCCTGTTGTTTCTGTAGCTGTCTTAGTATTCATATATTCATGTTTATTCAATGCCTCTTTAGCATTTCCTCAAGCTACTTTAGCATATGTGTATGTATGTGTATACTCTGGCACATTCCCCAGTTTTCCTTTTTGTTTGGAGGGGGGGGGGGGGGGGGCGGGGGGATGGGGAGGGGGTGGTGGCCGACTCGAGACAGCCTGAACAGGGACATCACAACACATCAGAAAAACAAAACAATACACAACCTAAAAATCTCACACACATCTAGGTCGCCCAAGAGAAACACCCAGAGACCCACGTCCATTTGGGTTCCCCAGCAGCAAAAGATTCCCAGGTCCTAGATCCCCCGGAGAGGCTCCGATTTCTATAGGCAGACCCGCAGCGAAGCTTAACCACCCCAAGCCCGCCCACCATGCTTCCAGGCGCACCTTTCATTACCACCGGCTCCCCGGGCCAGGCACCTGATGGACTACTATGTAGTCCAACTGGCGCATGACTCTCTCTCCCAAACGACCGCGTTCACACTCATCAATTCACAAGCATTCTCCATTCATTCCTGTATGTATTTCTTATTATTTATATTTTACAAACGAAACAGACATAGTGTAAACAAACAAGTATGATTATATTTTCGATGAGTGCAATATTCTTAGGAGGGTAGTGCTTGGTTTTTGGCCTACTGTTAATAATTATATATTTATTTCTAAGTTTCCTCGCTAGACCTCCATTAAGTTTAGAAAAACACCCCCTAGTCCCCCATTCAAGATAAATTTGTAGGTACATTTTTCGGTAGAAAAATTTCCCAGCCAAAGGCCGGTTCCTTCTAAAATTAGAGGCTCGCTTTCGCTCGCCAGGAAAAAATCGACAACTAAAGGGTACGAAAAGTCTTAATATTGATAACAAAATACGGCGAAAGGTCTCAAAATCACCAAATTAACGGAACGAACAGAAAATGACTTCACCGGTTCTGTACAGGTTAAATTGTTTTGCTGTACGATAAAGTAAATCTTACGACAGGTATGCTTGCTACAACAGAAATATGCCATACTTAAAAAAATACTGCGTTAGATTAAGTGATGTTTACATACATACTGTATATGCTGTTGCTTAGTATAGTTTAATGTTTTTTTGTTTTTTTTGTTTTTTACTATTCTCATTGTGTTTAGTAACCTAAACAAAATAAGAATAGTAAAACAGAAACTACAGGTAAAATCATCATATTTCATTACTCTGTCTGGGACATACTAAATGGTGTTGCCGTCAATTATCGAACTTCCTGAAAATCTTAAAAAAAAAAAAATACTGAAATTATTGCATATAGTTGATTATACCACACAGTGTTAGTGGCCAGTATGAATGTGGATTTTTTTTTCTCGGTGCAACCAAACCTTTTACTTGCAACGTTCTTCCAACAAGTTCCCATCATCTCAGGCGTTGTGAAGTCTTTACTTTTCCTTACGGTCACTATAACTGTTTCTCTCTCACACTTTCCTCTTACCTTACAGCATGATAGTTTAGTTTTATATCAACCTCAAGTTGTCCTCCTTGCCCTTTTCGTTCTGTCCTTCCTTCCTTCTGTTTTTTGTTTATATTTAATTGTTTCTATGTGTGTGTGGCAGACAAATGGCAGAACTGCCTGTAACGAGTGCCTCCCACAGAGTTGAAAGAGTGACAGGGCCAAAATCAAGGTACGTTCGAGCCACAATACCTGGACACACGGAGTTTGAAGCAATTTAAGTCATAGGAGGAGGGAAAGACTGATTCTGGGAGAGAGTTCCAGGGCTCAGCAGTTGAATAGAAGAAAGACAGAGTATGGTATGGTATTGTATTGGTAGTGTATGGTATTGTATTGTTAGTGTATGGTATTGTATTGTTAGTGTATGGTATTGTATTGTTAGTGTATGGTATTGTATTGTTAGTGTATGGTATTGTATGGTACAGTATTAGTATTGTATTGGTATGGTAATGTTAGTGTATGGTATTGCATTGGTATTGTATGGTACAGTATTGGTATTGTATCGATACACTATAGTCTGCTTCTTTCCAACTGACGGTATTCTAAATCCCTTGGCTTCTAATTTTACGATACTTTATGCAGATATGTGAAACTGCTTTGTTTCGTAATTAAAACATTTCGGTAATAAATGTTAATATCAAAATGGAGTCATAGAAATGTACCGTCAGGTAAAAATAAACACACTATAGTTTGAAAGAATTATAAGTAGGAACATATTGCAACTTTGTGCTTATATATAAACTACACAATCCACTATTAAATTAAATATAATACTTAATCTCCTATTAAACTTTAGTCGTCGTTTCTTTACTAAACATTAGCAAGGATTTTTTTTTTTTGTGGAACTCCATCTCCCCGATGTTTAGTCCCATTTGTTTTGAGATCTTGGGACTTTTGGCCCATTAGTTTGGCGACTATAATATAGACCTTTTGCCCTATTTTCTTTTTCAATTTGACGACCTATCGTGCCAGTTAGATACTGAGTATTCCTGGTGAGCAAAAGCCAGCCTGTAATTTGGCCGATGAATTATTCTATCGACAAATGCACATATTATCTCGAAGGAGGGTCTTGGCGCTATTATGTTACGCTTGATAGTGGGCTAGGTAGTACACACAAATAAATGAATATATAAATAGATTAATTAATTAATAAATATATATATGAATAACATAAATATCTCATTGAGTTCTCGCTTTTTTGCTCAGTAATGTGTATATTATTTGTATTATATTATTATTATTATATATATTTGTTTCTAAGAAAAATACGTATTCCAATTATTCCATTTTACCCATGCGTTTGATTTAATGAGAGGCCCAAACACTCTACTGCACATTTAAGATGAAGCCTCACCAAATTATTATTGAAGAGCAAGTTCACTTTTGTTCGCTTTTTAAGTGAGGTTTCTGCCAACTAACGCCATCATTCTACTTACTTTTTGAGCCGATTCAATATGATGTGGAAATTATTATTGTAGTTTTTGTTTTTTTCAAAATGGTATTCCCAAGTATTTCGGCGTTTTATATTATTCCATATGATTGTATCAGTCATTATATAGGCTAATCATAGTCTTAATTGTATTTTCAACTTGCCATGACCGATCTTTGCAGACTCGGTTGCCACTCCGTGGATTACTTAGTAACGCAATTCAATGCCCTCGGCAAGAATATTCTTACCGGTATTAAATAAGTATTTCCTATGTTTGTGTAATCCACAAATTTAAATATGATGTTATCTAATCTTACCCTAGCGTTATTTATGTGTTCATATTATGTCACGTATATTAGATATGTTAAAGGGCCTATTAATGATCCCATTGTAACTCCGCTGGGAACTGTTAACCAGACAGAAGATAGTCCATTCAAAATAATGCATTGTTATCTTTCCATTAACCATAAATTATTTACATTTTTACCATAATTATGTGGACAGTGCTACAATGTTCTATCATCTAAGCGAAGCATACATTTGTTATTAAATATATATTTATCCCATGCCATTGGCAGTGGCAGAGCCAACAGAGAAAGGCTGCGTTAGATGACCAGGGGCCGGGGGGAGTGCTGGAGTGACCTTGATGATCCCTGGTCTCTGGGTCTTTTCCTAGGTGACCTAGATGTGTGTCAATTTGTGTTTTTGTTTTTGTGTATTTATGTATTTATTTATTTATTTTTTGTCCCTATTCGGGCTCTGTCTCGAGTCGGCCACCCCCAGTAAAAATATAAATAAATAAATAAATAAATAAATAGAAAACATGAGGAATGGGAGTGAGTAAATAGATAGATAGATAGATAGGCCAAATTATCCTTGGCCACCCACAACCTGGTCAGGTTAGGTCAGGCGAATATCAATTACTCCTCTTGTCCGCAGTATGGGACGTGCATGTTGAAAGATTACTAAGCTGTTGGTTGTTACTGCATGTGTTGACGGCCACCTGTGTAATAACCTCTAATTATTTACTTTAGACATTTAGTTGGAAAATATCAGTGTTGTTAGATGGCTTTATGAACATAACTCCCTTCTTCCGTTCTCCTCTTACATTTCGTTGATATAATTAAAATACTTGGAACAATCATTATGAAGGAAAAGTGTTAAAGTGGAGTATCTCATATGATTCCTCATGATTCCTTAGCTAATGTTTGTTCATATCAAAGAGGGTTGAAGTAAAGAAAGACAATGGATGATGTCACGTGATCACATAGTTCGGCACTAGTGTCGTGGCACTTGGGTTGTCTGTGCGCCAAAGAGGTCTCCAGTTTTGGCAAATTCAAGAATATCCCCTATTATATAATGGGAGGGCATTAGAGTAATAGGGTCATTCGTTAAGAGTCAATTAAAATGGTTAAAAGCTTTGGGAAATATATAAACAAATATGTGTATGTTTTATGTTTTTTTCTATGTGGATGAGAGAGACAAAATGCAGAGCTGCCTGTGACAAGTGCCTCCGTCAGAGTTAAAAGAGTGTCAGGGTTAGGGATTTTGATTTATTTGTTTGTTTTTTGTGGCAGAAAGAAACGTGGTGTGCTGGTTTAGTGTAGTGAAGTAGATAGCAGGAGGAAGTGTTTGTGAGAGCTAGCTGGATCACTCCATGAAGGTGAGGCACAAACATAAATAGTAAGGGAAGCCAGAAAAATGAAACAGTAGTTCCAACTACTCCGTCTCAAATGCCTATAGGCCTCCCCTGGGTATTGCCTTGCTTGATTGGTGCCTACAATCTTCCCCTCTGTTATCTATTATATAATTTGCCATCTGCAAATGGCACCGATTAGTGTGTCGCCCATCGGTAATTTGTTTAGGGTTTATTCCCCTAGATGGGTTGCCCACCAAGGCTAACGAGTCTCATCCACCCGGAAACACCTCTATCAGACATCAAGAGGAGGGCGAACACCAAAGACAACCATATCACATCATATGGGGAGTGCTAACACCAGAGACAAACCTATCACAGTATAGGGGAAGAGTGGAGGAGGGGATTCCCAGGAACTCCTCAGGGGAGCTCAGAGACCCCGACTCGTATATCAAGGGAAAGAGGGTATAGGTTGTGCCATTCAAGGCTGGACTGGTTAGTGTTGGAAGAGGACTCCCCCAATAGCATATACAGTATAGCAGCAAGATAAAATAGAACATTAATATGCTATTTGCCAACTATATTATACATGATTATATATATATATATTTTTTGTTTTCCATGTGAATGAGGGAGACAAAAAGGCATAACTGCCTGCAGCGAGTGCCTCCCCCGGATTTGAAAGAGTGACAGGGCCCAAATCAAGGGACATTCGAGGTAAAAAAAACTGGACACACGGAGTTTGAAGCAATTTAAGTCATAAGAAGAGGGAAAGACTCAGCAGTTGAATAGAAGAAAGTCTGTGCGGTGGGAGTATGAACATGATTAGATTAAAAGGTCTAGTGCAACAGAAAAAGTCTCACCGAAGTCCCGAAAGTTGGATGACCACGAGTTAGTAAAATATGAAAGAAAATCACCAGTAGAGCGACCCTTAAGGAAGCCATACTGGCGGTCTGAGAGCAGATTATGAGAAGAGAAATGCTTAAGAAATTTGGAAGCAAGAATAGTTTTAAAAACTTTAGAGATACAAGAGATGAGAGCAATTGGATGACAGTTGGAGGGTTGAGAGAGGTCACCCTTATTTGGGACAGGTTGAATGAGAGCAAACTTCCAGCAAGAAGGAAAGACGTTAGAAGAGAGACAGAGACGAAAGAGTTTGCCTAGGCAGGGGGTCAGCACCGAAGCACAGTTTTTAAGTACAACAGGAGAAACACCGTCCGGACCGTACGCCTTCTTAGTATTAAGCCAAGAGAGGGTAGAAAGTACATCTTTAGAAGATATTAGAATATTAGGCATAAGTAGGAGAGAGGGGGGTGGAGAGGGAGGAATAGCACCGGAATCATCCAAGGTAGAGTTTCTAGAAAAAGTTTGAGCAAAGAGTTCAGCTTTGTCAGAAGAAGAAGTGTTGGTTGTGCCATCAAAGTGGAAAGGGGGAGGGAAAGACGAGGAAGAACATTTGTTGGAGAGGTTTTTGGCTAGATGCCAGAAAGCTTGGGAAGAGCTAGAGTTGGATAGTTCAGTGCATTTATTATGGATGAAAGAGTGCTTGGCAAGTCGAAGAACAGATTCGGCTTGATTCCAGGCAGAAACATAGGAAGAATGAGATTCTTGAGTTTTAAGGCATCGGTACCATTTGAATGCTTCCTCCTTGTTGTGGACAGCAGTAGAACAAGCGTGAGTAAACCAAGATTTTTTTGCATTAGATTGAGAGAAAGAAAAGAAATTCCCATGCCTGGGAAGATTACCTCGGTAATGCGTTCAGCACTCTCCGAGGATCCTCAGCCACGGAAGCAGAAGTCATTCCATGGGAAAACAAAGAAGTACTGCTGGAGAGCCTCCCAGTCGGCAGCGCCAAAGTGCCACAAGCCCCGCCGGCTGGGAGGATCGGATGGCCGTACTGAAGAGATAGGACAGGTGACGGAGATAAGTTTATGGTCGGAGGAGCCTAAAGGAGAAAAATGATAGGACAGTATAAGAAGAAGGGTTAGAAGTCAGAAATAAGTCAAGAATGTTGGGCCGATCTCCGAAGCGATCCGGGGTACGGGTGGGTTGCTGGACCAGCTGCTCTAGGTCATTTATGATAGAAAAGTCGTAGGCTTGTTCACCAGGTTGGTCAGTAGTGTGAGAGGAGAGCCATTGGCGGTGGTGAACGTTGAAATCTCCTAATATGGAGATTTCAGAAAAGGGAGAGATAGCTAGAATGTGTTCCACTTTAGAGTTTAGATAGTCGAAGAATTTGGGAAACTCAGTAGAGTTAGGGGAAGATAGACAGCACAAAAATATTAAGTATGAGAATGACAGGATAGTTTGAGCGGTAAAGTTGAGAATTCAGAGGAGTCAAAATAGGGAACACGAGAGCAAGTGAGTTTGTTGTGCACATATGCACAACATCCGCCTTTGGCTTTGAAACTAGGATAGAGAAAGTGGGAGGATAAAGAGAAGGGGCTGCTGGAAGTTGTCTCAGATACAAGTATGATGCAAGTAGCCTACATTTCCATGGAACACAATTAAATTATTTAAAATGGTTATCATTAAAAATTAGTATAATCTATGATATTTCATCTTGATGAAATTACTGTGTTTTTGAGGAAATAGCTACGTTAGGAGATAATTATAACTTAATGGAAAATCAGGTTGGGTAAACAGAATTTGAGCTTGGTACCACCACCTGTGACAAGAGCAGTGGTGACAGTAGAAGCGCCTTGGATACCTGTACATATTATTGTGTTGATTGTAGCTTCTTTATGGCCTTTCGACATGTCTATTGACTATGTAATGTGTAAAGAGTTATTGTTAATACTGAAATGATTGTTCATAGCAATCACAGTACTAGATAGGGAATATTATGATTGAACTAGTAATAATAATATCCTTCCGATTTATTGCGCGACTGTGTTGCTATCTCTAATATGCTTGCCTTATTGACATCATATTTTGTAATTCTTATTCGTTGTCTGAGGTGCCTGATGTCCAATACAGTTAACCTCAAAGCGCACAGGTAGTACAGCATTAGATGGTTCAGTTGTAATCCCATATGTCTACACTACCGGCTAGGTAGTGTAGTGGAGAACGTCTCGGTCTCCCACCCTGGGTGACCAGGGTTCAATCCCACGCTCAGGCATGCATGTTTTTCGCATACACAGGTAACCGGTACCGTTTCCCTTGAGCAAGGAAATGGGTGATATTGTCTGGTAAACAAAATTTGGTCGAGCGCTATTGAATGTCGGAGCAAAGGCTAGAGAGAAATGTCAGTATATAAGTAACCAGAACATTATTATTATTATTATTATTATTATTATTATTATTATTATTATTATGTTTGGAATCCTGCAGCACAAACGTTCAGAGTGGGATGCCCCAAAGAGGGCTTAGAATTATGGGCACCCAAATTTGAATGGGTAATATTTTCCAAACATCATTCACTACTCCATTCTCTTGTCAGAATCTTGATAGAAAGGGGCTCAGTTTTGGATTAATTCATATTGATACAAATCTCAGGAAGTCTACTGTATGTAAAAGTATATTGAGTTATGAGTACACATTTGCTGCTGTCCCTAGAGCATGGAGACATGTTAATGGGAGATGGGTGTTTTCCTGGACCCCTTTCTCCCTCGTGTTTAGCCCAAAGTAGAAAGGAAAGCCTTTCGTAACATTAACTCCCGTCCACTCACCAACTCTCTGCAATCTCTCTCTCTTCGCCGCAATGTTGCATCTCTCACTATTCTATCGCTACTACAATTATCAGTGTTCCTCGGAGCTTTCCCAGTGTATACCACCTCCTCTACGTACGGTACATAGTACCCACCTTGCAACACAATCCCACCCTACCCTGTGCAACTCTCCAACCCAAGAGTGAAATGCTATTCTCAGACTTTCTTCTATTCAACTGCTGAGCTTTGGAATTCTCTCCCAGAATCAGTCTTTCCCTCTTCCTATGACTTAAATTGCTTCAAACTCCGTGTGTCCAGGCATTTTAGCTCGAACGTCCCTTGATTTCGCCCCTGTCACTCTTTGAAATCTGGGGGAGGCACTCGCTGCAGGCAGTTATGCCTTTTGTCTCCCTCATTCACATAGAAAAAAAAATAGTTTTGACATTTTAAGAAGTTCGGTCCATTAGTTTGTCGTTTTAACACCTTTAGCTCCATGTCGTTGTCAATGTTAAGACCTATCTTGACATTTAGGTGTCGATTATTTCCTGGCGAGCGATAGCGAGCTTGTGGGGAACCGGCCTTTGGCCGGGAAATTTTTCTACCGAAAAATGTACAAATATATTTTGAGGGAGGGTCAAGGGGATGCTTTTCTTAGTTTGAGGGAGGTCTAGCGAAGAAACTAAAACAATGATTAAAATATATATATACTGCATATATGAGGAAATAAGTACGCCCATCCCCCCTTAATGAAACCCGCCAAAACTGATTTATTATGAGTATAAACTCTTTTTTAAGAGCTTAGAGGTGTCTTTTATGTGTATACTTTTCGTTCACGTCGGAAAAATAAAGGTAAGCATAGCATTAGTTTGTAATTCTTTATATATTTTTTTGCGAGCTGAACACATGTCCATATTAATTAATATAATCATCTCTGCACATATTGATCTTCAGGGTCAACTCTACAAATAACCATAATTTTAATTTGCCTAACATTTCTTTAAGAGACAAATGAGAATGACATAGTTAATCAATTATTCCAAGAGTTGTCAACAAATAATAATACTTGATGGTAATTTGATAAGTAAATGACTCGGTAAACTTTTTTATTGTTTTTTGTTTCGATTTTTTTTTAGGGGGGGGGGGGAGTCTATGATGTGGTCTGCCTTCTATAAAATCAATGCTTTACCTTCAGTATTGTTTATATTTTTTCTGATAAATTACAAATGTCTTCAGCACTATGCATTAATGGGACAGTGACTGTTTGTTTGGTCTATAATTAATGTATTCATATATTTTTTATTTTCCTCCCTAGACCTCCATCAAGCTTAGAAAGAAAAAAACTTAAACCCCTCCTTCAAGATAGATTTGTACATTTTTCGGTAGAAAAGTGTCCCGGCCAAAGGCCGATTCCTCCTAAAATTACAGGTTCGCTATCGCTCGCCAGGAAAAAATCGACACCTAAATGGCACAAAGGGTCCTAATATTGACAACAAAATGGGGTGAAAGGTCATCAAATCCCCAAACTAATGGAACCAACGTCTTAAAATATCAAAACTAGTGGGGCTAAACATTAAAAATAAGGGGGTCCAGAAAAACAGTCTGCCTCCCCTTAATATAGACGGATTGAACATTTATTGTTGTATCCTTTTATTTAATACCAATATCAAACACAATTAACTATTCAGATTTGTAAAACGTGTCTACTTTCAT
Organism: Paralithodes platypus; assembly: GCA_032716605.1. Lineage (NCBI taxonomy): Eukaryota > Metazoa > Arthropoda > Malacostraca > Decapoda > Lithodidae > Paralithodes > Paralithodes platypus. The sequence continues at coordinate 12,315,562 of CM064505.1, read as the reverse complement.
AAAAGTAACACCAACTTTACTTATTTGTATACAGTAATATGTAGCGTCAAATGAAATACAAACAAGCTTGCAAAGTTCGACAATAATTATATTTATTTCAGAAAATATATACATCATATTTAGTTTTACATAAATCACATTTTAATAACCTTATATTTAGTTGTTGTTTTATTTGATTTATACTGTATTAATCGTATCGATGATCTGAATTATTTTTCTTCTTTGTGTAGGAGGTCATGACCTTCTTGTTGGCAGGAAGTTTTGTGGTGAGCTCATCCAGAGATACCAACTCAACCTCTCTCTGTTCACAACTCTGTTGACTACAATCTGAGTCTTTGGGACAAAGATCATTATGACAAAAATGTGAACCGTGCAGCGATTGTACATTTTCCTCGGTGCCTCCGAAGGTCTGTACAGCAACAATCCTTGTAAGCTGTGGAGGTGAAGCCTGAGTGTAGTGAGACACTGTGGGGCTGCTGTTGGGGGAGTAGACACACACGGCCGACTTGGGATTCAGAGGACGGATTTCTGGTTCACCTGTCTGACCAACGTCCGAGACTTCAGTGGCCATTCGCACTTGAATAGAAGATGTTAGTCGACTGTTGGCTGCCATAGGAAGGGAAGAGAAAATAATGTGACAACCTTCAAGACATACAAGTAAATGTAGGCTCATTTGATTATTATGCTATTATGACAATATCTTGTTAACAAATTTTACTTGAATTTCTATTGCTAATTTTTGTTAATTCATATATCAGTGCTAATCACTTGTTGTGATCCTTTAGTATATTCATACCTGGTCTGGCTGTTACCGAGCGCAGTGAGAGTGTTTGGCATAAAAGGCTGAGTTTCTTCCTAACCCCTTCATCGGCTGAGAGAGTGTAGAGAACTGGGTTAACAGCTGCATTAAAGGGCAGAACGAACACTGCAATCCACGAGAATACCTACAGGAAACAAACATGATGTAGAAAGGCAAATATAGACCAAAATATTAGTTAAGACAAATGTATTTGGCTTATCAGAGTGAGAGACCACTAAACAATCAACGGCAAAATACTGGTGATAATGGATATCAAATGGAAATAGCAGAACAAAAATAGGTTCAGTAAGATACTAGAAATATTCTAGTCATTATAGTCAATAAACATACTTAATTTTCTAACAACTACACAAATATACTTATGTAAGGTTTAGGTGTTCAAAATATAACTCAAACTATGTAAATGAGTGTTGAATTCTATTTGGAGCCTATAATATCTCGTACTTTATAAACATATATATATATATAAATTATATTTATATATATATATATATATATATATATATATATATATATATATATATATATACTGTATATATATATATATATATATGGTAGGTGTGGTGGATTGGTCTTGCAACTGGATTGGTAATCCAATGGACCCGGGTTCAAATCCCGATATGTCAATGGGAAGATATTATTGGGATTGAATTTGTGCTGTACCTAGTATCAGTGCATTACCACAAAGCCCACCGAAATGCCAAAAAAATACCCTCATTGTTCCCTGATTAAATAGCACTGTATGAATATTCCCATATTCAAAATATGCTACAGGGGGACAATGCCTAGTGAATTCACTGCTCAATAGGTTGCATTCTGAGAGTGAGGGTCTGAGTCTGGAGGGTGAGACAGCGAAGCACTTGAACGAAGCAACCAGCGGCTTCAGAGATGGAGCTGCTTCGAGCCATGAATGGATGCTTCACATGTCTCACTCCCCAGACTGGAAGAGACCTCACGGGCTTCACCGTGTTGAGCGGTGGAATGTACAGGCTCTCAGCCTATGATCGAGAGGAAGTAGTTGGAAAAAAAAAAAAAAAAAAAAAAAATATATATATATATATACCGGGTATATATATATGTTGTTCTCAAAAACTGTGCTTCCGTTTTGACTCCCTGCCTAGGCAAACTCTTTCGTCTCTGTCTATCCTCTAACGTCTTCCCTTCATGCTGGAAGTTTGCTCACATTCAACTTGTCCCAAAGAAGGGTGACCGCTCTCAACCCTCCAACTATCGTCCAATTGCTCTCATCTCTTGTGTTTCTAAAGTTTTTGAAACTATTCTTGCTTCCAAATTTCTTGGGCATTTCTCTTCTCATAATCTGCTCTCAGATCGCCAGTATGGCTTCCTTAACCCTTTATTAGCGGCTCACCACTTAAGTCGTATTTAATAAAGCTGGACTATGTGGCGGCGCTCGACATAACTCGAGTGGCAATTTCAGCACGTAATGTGGCTGAGAGAGAGAGACAAGTGGTGGCAGGAGACTAGCGAGCGTATGACTGCTCCAGACCACCGCGGCGAACCTACTGACACAAATCTCAGCTCCCTCCTCCCTCTCTCACTCGCTACATACTCAATTATGTACCGAAAGTACCGAATTACCTGCTTTTTGCACTCGCGTTGCACGGTTATTGCAAGAAAACTATCCATCATACAAGGATCGTTATGGTGTCATTCGAAAGCTCTGTTTATGCCCTTTCAGGGATAGATACTTGTTTTACGTTCTGGGTCTTATTTAGGCATGAAAATGATCACGTAAACAGCCCTATTTTGGCTAAAAACACCCCGCTGGGCGGTACACATAAATTTTTTTTTTTTTTTTTTTTCTATGTGATTGAGGGAGGCAAAAGGCATAACTGCCTATAGCGAGTGCCTCCCCCATAGTTGAAAGAGTGACAGGGCCAAAATCAAGGGACGTTCGAGCCAAAATGCCTGGACACACAGAGTTTGAAGCAATTTAAGTCATAGGAAGAGGGAAAGACTGATTCTGGGAGAGAGTTCCAGAGCTCAGATGTTGAGTAGAAGAAAGTTTGAGAGTAACGTTTCACTCTTGGGTTGGAGAGTTGCACAGAGTAGGGGTGGGATTGAGTTGCAAGACGGGTACCACGTGCCCTACGTAAAGGAGGTGGTATGCACTGGGATAGCTCTGAGGAACACTGATTATTATAGTAGCGATAGAATAGCGAGAGAGATGCAACATTGCGGCGGAGAGAGAGAGATTGCAGAGAGTTGGTGAGTGGACGGGAGTTAATGATACGAAAGGCCTTCCTTTCAACTTTGTCTAGGAGAGCGGTGTGAGAGGAACCTCCCCACACATGTGAACAATACTCAATACAAGGGCGCACTATGCCCCTGTACAGAGCAAGAAGCTGTGCAGGGGAAAAGAACCCCCTAAGGTGGTTGAGCACACCCAGCTTCTGGGAGGCTGCCTTAGCAAGACTGGTAATATGGTCCTTCCAAATGAGAGCAGAAGAAAAAGAGACACCAAGAATATTGAGAGAAGATGAAGGGTTGATTTTTGTATTGTTGAAGAATAAGGGATAGTCCGCTGGGAGATCCTGACGGGTAGATAGATGGAGAAATTGGGTTTTGGAAGCATTAAAGTTAACAAGGTTTTCTCTGCCCCAATTGGAAATAGTATTTAGATCAGAATTTAAGAGTTCTATGGCTTCATTACGTTTGTCGTTGAGGGATTGCTGGCTGGGGCGTTCTGAAAAACTAAAGGAGTAGTGTAAGGTTGAGTCGTCTGCGTATGAATGGATGGGAATTAAGGTACAGTTAAGGAGATCATTTATAAAAATTAGAAAGAGAATAGGAGATAGGACAGAGCCCTGAGGAACACCGGAGTTTATAGGGTGAGGAAGTGAACAATGGCCGTCCACAACCGCAGCTATGGAACGGCCGGAAAGGAAATTAGAGACAAAGGCACAGATGGAGGGATAGAAACCGAAGGAGGGTAGTTTAGAAATTAAAGATTTATGCCAGACTCTATCGAAGGCTTTCGATATGTCTAGTGCAATAGAAAAAGTCTCACCGAAGTCCCGAAAGGAGGATGACCAAGAGTTAGTAAGATATGAAAGAAGATCACCAGTAGAGCGACCCTTAAGGAAGCCATACTGGCGATCTGAGAGCAGATTATGAGAAGAGAAATGCTTAAGAAATTTGGAAGCAAGAATAGTTTCAAAAACTTTAGAAAGACAAGAGATAAGAGCAATTGGACGATAGTTGGAGGGTTGAGAGCGGTCACCCTTCTTTGGTACAGGTTGAATGTGAGCAAACTTCCAGCATGAAGGGAAGACGTTAGAGGATAGACAGAGACGAAAGAGTTTGCCTAGGCAGGGAGTCAGCACGGAAGCACAGTTTTTGAGAACAACAGGAGGAACACCGTCCGCATAGGCCGCATAGGCCGCTCGTAAGGTGTTAAGGGTCGCTCTACTGGTGATCTTCTTTCATATCTTACTAACTCTTGGTCATCCTCCTTTCGGGACTTCGGTGAGACTTGTTCTATGGCACTAGACATATCGAAAGCCTTCGACAGAGTCTGGCACAAATCTTTAATTTCTAAACTACCCTCCTTCGGTTTCTATCCCTCCATCTGTGCCTTTGTCTCTATTTTCTTTCCGACCGTTCCATAGCCGTGGTTGTGGACGGCCATCGTTCACTTCCTCACCCTATAAATTACGGTGTTCCTCAGGGCTCTGTCCTATCTCCTTTTCTCTTTCTAATTTTTATGAATGATCTCAACTGTACCTCAATTCCCATCCATTCATCCGCAGATGACTCAACCTTACACTACTCCATTAGATTTTCAGAACGCCCCAGCCAGCAATCCCTCAACGACAAACGTAATGAAGCCATAGAACTCTTAAATTCTGATCTAAATACTATCTTCAATTGGGGCAGAGAAAACCTTGTTTCCTTTAATGCTTCCAAAGCCCAATTTCTCCATCTATCTACCCGTACGGAACTCCCAGCGGACTATCCCTTATTCTTCACCAATACAAAAATCAATCCTTCATCTTCTCTCAATATTCTTGGTGTCTCTTTTTCTTCTGCTCTCAGTTGGAAGGACCATATTACCAGTCTTGCTAAGGCAGCCTCCCAGAAGCTGGGTGTGCTCAACCGCCTTAAAAGTTCTTTTCCCCTGCACAGCTTCTTGCTCTGTACACGGGCATAGTGCGTCCTTGTATTGAGTATTGTTCATATTTGTGAGGAGGTTCCTCTCACACCGCTCTCCTAGACAAAGTTGAAAGGAAGGCCTTTCGTATCATTAACTCCCGTCCACTCACCAACTCTTTGCAATCTCTCTCTCTCCGCCGCAATGTTGCATATCTCTCGCTATTCTATCGCTACTATAATAATCAGTGTTCCTCAGAGCTTTCCCACTGTATACCACCTCCTTTACGTAGGGCACGTGGTACCCATCTTGTAATTCAATCCCACCCCTACTCTGTGCAACTCTCCAACCCAAGAGTGAAATGTAACTCTCAAACTTTCTTCTAGTCAACAGCTGAGCTCTGGAACTCTCTCCCAGAATCAGTCTTTCCCTCTTCCTATGACTTAAATTGCTTCAAACTCTGTTTGTCCAGGCATTTTGGCTCGAACGTCCCTTGACTTTAATTGTATTAATATGATATGGTTTAAGAATGTGGTTCGTTATTTGATAAAGAGTTATACTCACCAATACAGACACTACAAAAGTATAATATTAAGCAGATATTTGGCAACCTATTTAGATAATACCAATATGTAAAGCAAACTGGTCATTAGCCTGGGGGCTGCATCAATCATGTTCTTGAACGGTCCACCATTGCGGGACTTTTAAAGATCAATTCGGACAAAACAAATTATATTTACCATAATATAACAATGTTACTGTTCCATATGCACATATTATATTTGCATACTGAGCATGTGAACATTGAAGACCCAGAACAAAGGTGTACAGAGCAATTATCCAGTGAAAAAACGTAGTGTGTGATGGGATAGGTAGCACATGCATACGAGGGAGAGAGATATAGGTGTGCTCTCTCTGGCTGCTTGATCCACACTGACAGTTCTGGCTGTCTCTCGCGCAATTATGAGGGAGGTAAGGAGAGTGTAGAGGAGGGGTAACTGGACGTATTTGAAGCGGGAGGGAGGAAGTAAGGTGGGAAAAGGAATGAAAAAGAGCAGAGAGAAGTTACAGGAGACAGGGGAGGAGTAGAATGAGGGGTGAAGGGTGGGGTGGGGGGGGGGGTGAGATACACGAAAGGGGAAGACAGGTGGTGAATGGTGATATGAGGCATGCCACCTAATCACATATTGTTTCCATTTTATTTGTTTAAGTGCCATCTTCTGGAAGGAATGTCGCTTTCGCTCAGTAAAACCTTCTAGAAGGAACGTTGTAGCTACCAGGTTAACCAATCCAATACCAGCGACGGCTGGGAGCCGTTAGTAGATAAGTCACTGCACAACCTCAGCGACGGCTGGGAGCTGTCAGTAATGTAATTTCCTTGTAACTGCCTGTATCAGGCAGCGCCTGGTACCACGACCGTTTGAGCACTGCTCTCGATATGGCAACATTTCTCAGCCTATATCCAACCCTCTGAAGGCTGAGAGATCCAGTATTCCTTCATCTCTTGAGGTGGAAGGTTGTTCTATCTTGCCATTTTGGCAACATTGCTTGGGACTGGGGTGGGGACTTTTATTACTGTATCCTCTGGTACAGTAGGGGTTAACAAAGTTAGATGTATGTTTTGACTTACATTTTGATTACAAGAATTATTCCTTTATTGGCAGTAGTTGGATTTTGTAACTATATTTATTTCCTAAGTAAAAGTGTTTTATTCTTAGTAAGTCAGATATTCTAAATCTGAGAAAAATAAATAAATTTAGTACAAGTTAATTAAATATGTATCCTTATAGTGTATAGTGTCTTACAATGTTGAGACATTATTTAAGCAAAAGTGGTTGTGCAAACTTTACGATATCTAATATGCAATCTGCGGCAAGCCTCACAGCATACTGGGAAATCTCACGGAAGGCTCACTATTTGTTACTCTCACAAAAAATGCACCAATGCTTACATGAAGGACTATATAGCATCTCTCCATACCACCCCCTCCCTCTACATCCCTGATCTACTACCTCCCCCTCCCTCTATTTCCCCCCATCTCCTACCTCCCCCTCCCTCTCTTGAGTACTTTCCCCCTCCCTCCACCCTCAACACCCACCCCCTGCTTCACTCACACACTGTGCGAGCCATAGAGAGCGAGTGTGACTCAGTTGCTCTCTAGACATGTGCGTGGAAGGTTATCTTACTTCCTCTCTCTTCCCTCCAATATAAACAGCCCTGTTTTCCTGAATAAATCTTCTTTACAGTGACAGGTCAGTTGAACCAGTGCCACTTCAACCAGTGCCACTTTAACCAGTGCTAACTCAACCAGTGGCCACTTCAACCAGTTACCATTTCAACCAGTGACCATTTTAACCAGTAGGTTAGGTTAGGTTAGGTTAGGTTAAATTAGGTTAGGTTAGGTTAGGTTAGTTAGGTTAGGTTAGGTTACTGGTTAAAATGGTCACTGGTTGAAATGGTCACTGGTTGAAGTGGCCACTGGTTGAGTTACCACTGGTTAAAGTGGCACTGGTTGAAGTGGCACTGGTTCAACTGACATGGAACCCTTCTTTACACCTAATAATTATTTGGGTGTTCATTGTTCGCATATGCCTTGTACTTGAAGCCTATTCACAGGTGTGGCACAGTAATATTGGTCTGTATAGGACATATAAGTGACAATGTATAAACTTCATTATGTGTGTGTAAAATGGTGGTGGTTGGCCGCACCTTATTCTCCCTCCCTCCCTCCTACACCAGAAACCAGAAACAGGTCTGTTTCTCTGAATATATCTCATTTACATCTATGTAATTTGTAGATGGTCAATGTTCACATGTGATTTGGGCTTGAAGCTTATGCACATGTGGCACAATACTATTGCTATATGCAGTTATATAAGTGATAATAAGGCATAAACATTGTTATTTGTGTGTAATAAGATTGTGGTTGGCAGTACCTCATCCTCCCTCATTCCCCTCCTTCACCAGAACCAGGTTTGTTGCTATAAATATATTTTCTTACAACTAATTTCTGGGTGGTCAAGGTTCACATGCACCTTGTGCTTGAAGCCTATGAACGTGTGGTGCAATAGTATTGCTTTACGCGAATAGGAAGATATAACACAGTATTTCAGAATCCTTCCCTCCCACCCAACACCATCACCACCTTCTCTCTTTGCGGACGGGCACCAACCATACAATATCCAACCACAACCACACCATTACACATTAGTTAAGATGGAAAAATAGAACATTCTAAGATGTGGAAATATTTGTCAAAGATGTTTATGTAATTTTCAGTCTTATGCCAACCAAGATTTTCTATCAATTCTGCTGCACAAGGGACAAGTAGCCTACTGACCTTGGGTGGAACATTAACACCACACAGAGATATGATGCCGAGGAAGATAATAGGCAGCCAGCAAGCAGCGTCGGTGGCCACTATGAGAGTCATCCTTGTGGCCAGGCCTCGGTCACCCCCGCCGCCCCTCGCTGCCACCCGACCCTCCCGTACGGCACGGTGGGTGTCCCGCCACGCCACATACATCTGCACGTAGCTCACAGCGATCACACCGAACGACACTAGGTTCAGAACTGGAAACAACACTTGTAATAATTTGTTCTTTATCTGTACAGTCAATCATTAGAATTAGTTAAACTTTATTGATCTTTCTTGTGTAAACAGAGCCATGTCTATACCGTATATACTTTGGTTTGTACATGCATATAATTTGAATTTTGATGAACAACATGTTTTTTTAACGTTTTCTGACTGTAATTAAATTTGACTAATGTTATAAAAGTAACCAATAATGCCCAACTGTTTCAAGTTAACTTTAATAATCGAGAAGCTGAAAGGTTAATCTAGTACTAACCAATGGCCATTCAGACATAATGCAAATGCTAATATAATACTAAGCAAGAAAGGAAAGGACAGAATACTCCCATCTATTAGATCTGCCAGTGGTAATGTGTAGGGCTAATATGGTACTAACCCAGGATGATACAGACGGAATTCATTTGGTCTGTCAGTGGTAATGTGTAGGGCTAATATGGTACTAACCCAGGAAGATACAGACAGAATTAATTTGGTCTGTCAGTGGTGATGTGTAGGGTATCCACTATTTCCAGTCCTCTATAAAAAGTCGTTGCCAATCAAGCCCAATCGCCATACAACCAAAGTCAGATTATCATGCAACTACATCCCACAACACCAGTGCACTAATCAGGAGACAACAAAAACACAAACAAACAAGTAAACTACACATCACCCAAGAAGAAAGGCTAAAATGGTACTAATCCTGGAATATAAAGACTTAATACTCCCATCCATTTGGCCTGTCGGTGGTGATGTGTAGAGCTAACATGGTACTAACCCAGACAGATAAAGACAAAATTATAGGTTTGATCCCCGGAGGGGAAAAGAGAAAACCTAATATTTAGTAGTGGCCCCGAAATCATTGACGATATGCCTATTAGTATAATAGTCCTCTTTCAAGTACCCGCGGTCAGCGTATTTGAAAACCCCGCCGCAGGAAGAAAGAGTCCTACATCATAAGTGTAACGCTAATTCTCTTATGGAATCGTCTTCATGATTGGGTACTCACTACGAAAGAACTTCGTAAAAAATAAAAATTAACTTAATAATTGTTATAATAAGGCGTTCCTTCAAGTGGATGTTTTATGTGGATTCTAGCCCAGACGCTGCTCACCGAGCCGCCGTACCTCCTTCAATGCCATATCAAGACTAAACTTAAGACATCAACGAATGGGAAAGGGATGGCTGAGATTGCCTTACATCCTCAATGATTTCGGGGCCACTACTAAATATTAGGTTTTCTCTTCTCCCCTCCGGGGATAAAACCTATAATTTATTAGTGGCCCCTCCATCATTGACGATATGCCTGATATCTCAAGACTGGAGGGGGACATTCGTGACAATATTACCACTAACAAATACCTATAGGTAGAGAAAAAGAATCATATAACAAAATAAGTGTTTATTGCTTACATACAATAAAATGCAAAGAATGGGAAAGAACAGCAGTGCATTACTTAAAAGAAAGACTGCTTAAAATGACCCTTCAGGTACATCGAAAAGAATATCATATTGAGATTCAAAAGTATGATGGTCAAGGCATATAATTGATATGAGTATGTTTTATGTCCTTAACGTAAATTTGTACATAGTAGAGAGTTTGTACAATTTCATATACTATCTTCTAGTTGTAACTCTGATAGTTATCTTATATATAAAAAAATACAAATTTCTTGAGCTGTAGAACCAGCTCTTATCACATAGTCTGGCGGAGGGTCTAGATGTCTTGAGCTCTCCAGTATCCTCCCCCCCCCCCCTCTTTCTTTTCACTTAAATTAAAATAGCACTTAGAATTACTAGACCCGCTGACACAAGGCCACACAGTTCATTTTTGGTTTATCTAGGATTCTAGGGCCACCGACAGGTACCGAGTTAAGAAAGTATGGTTGGAAGCCCACAATTTGGTATTACCAATATCCTCTATTGAATAATTGTGTAAACACCGCAAAGAGACTGCCCATTTCCTTATGTCGTGAGCTCGGCCCACTACACCTGAATTACTTTCCTTGGTTACATCGACGAGCAAGGAAGCCAATTTTCTTCTCGTGATGCGTGTACCTGTATTATTAACCCACAGGGCTCCGTGTTGTTGAGGTTTTGACACCCTCATGAACTTGATTAGTGCCTGCACCGGGCATAAATTATGATGTGTATGTCCCTTTTGAGAGCCGGGATTGTAAATTCCGAGAACACATGCTCGCTATGCTCATTCTTCGCCACGAACGTGGGAGATGGGGCAATCTGCAATTGTTCATTTAATCTACTAAACCTGAGGCAATTAGGTTCGTTGCTCATCGCCGCCAGCTCTGACACCCTGTTTCCTGTGGCCTACGCCATAAGGAACACAGCCTTCTTTAATAATGAGTCAAAATCCGGCGCAAGACTGTACTTGCACGAATGAAGCAAGGATAAGACTGTCCAGTGACCAGGTAGGCATGAGCTGACGGGGTGGTGGGCAAAGCTTGAAACATGCCCTCATGAACCCTTTCTCCTCCGCTTGCGGTATGGATAGACCAGTTAGGTCGTAAAAGGGGGTTCTAATGGCCGACAGATGATTATTTAGTGTAACTACAGAAAAACGCTGTTGATCAAACAAATAATTCAAGTACTTAAAAACCAAAGCTACTGATTTGTGTGCTGTTTCCACTATCCAGGTTGTGAAAGTTTTCCAATGTGATTGGTATTGCCTCCTGGTTGACATAGTATATTGATTTAAGTAATTTATTAGTGACATTGTCCCTATACACACTAACCATTTAGCTTTCTGAATGTCCAAAAGGCAAAAGTCAGCAAGGTCTCTAGGTTGCCAATTGTCTCCAAGTGGAAGTACGAGACCGGGAGCGACACCGGGCTCTCGCACCACGTTTTCAACTGGTGGTACCATGTCTGAGCCGGCCAAAGAGGCGCGATCATCGAGACAAGGCCTCGGTAACCCCGTAGTTTGTGAACTACCTGACACATGAGTGAAGCGTCAGGAGGCGGAAAAAGATAGATGGAACTCCACTTGTTCCAGTCCTCCGTCAGCGCGTCTGGAACCCCCGCCGAAGTTGTCCCCCGGCGGGTTAGGTAGAGAGGGAGTCTGTGGTTCCCTTCGGATGCAAATAGATCCACTTGTGGATGGTAGGGCTCTGCAATCAGCTTGTTGAAGATGTTTTGCTTGATCGCCCATTCTACTTTGTTGCTCTGTCTCCGGGACAATGCGTCTGCCCAGACGTTCGCCATGCCTGGGAGATAATAAGTGTGTAGATGAATGCTCAGCTTTTCGGCCAGAGCAAAAATCTTCTCTGACAACTCTAGCAACTTCCGAGACCTCGTTGACCCTTGCTTTTGAATGCAGTGTACCGCATTCAAATTGTCTATACAAAACGCCACTGATTTTCCCCGCAATGAGGAGCCGTGAGTTTGAAGGAAAAACAAAGGGACTAATAGTTCCTGCGCATTGATATGATAGTTCTTGGATTGGGACCAAAGCCCTTATCCTTGGTGGCCTAGGCTTGACTGATAACCACAGCCTATTGTCCCTGAAGCATCTGTGTCTACCCATACCGTAGGTGGGGGAGAAACTCACATCATTGTTGAGTGCAGTATTTCCCTCTTCGCCCAGACTGACAGTAAGTTGTGAATTAAGGGAGGAATTTTCCGCAATCTTCCCACCGGCAATAGCGGGAAAAATTTGTTGCCTTCCAAGATTAATCTCTTTACTTTCAACCGGTCCAACTTCACAGTTAGTTGGATCCAGTTAAGAGAACCGACCAGAGACTCCCTGATTCTCCTCGTCGTGTTCAGACTGTGGAGAAACTCAAAAAATTTCTTCCGAATTCTGTTGCAGTTGTCCACACTCTGACTGAGAGTAAGATTGGCTGTGTCCCAGACCAGCTGTATCCACTTAATCTCCTGTGTGAGAACAAGATGTGACTTTGCCAAGTTGACCTTGAACCATAGGGTTTGTACATGATTGATAACAAGATTGACATGGGATTTACATAAACTCTCTGACTCCGCCACTACCAGCCAATCGTCCAGATACCACAACACCTTGATCCCCTGATTTAACATTGGCATGAGGGCCTGCCGGACTAATTTTGTGAAAATTCTTGGTGCCAGGTTCAGCCCGAATGGCATTCTATGAAAGACATAAGTCTCTTGCTTGATCATCAAGGCGAGGAATTTTGGAACCGTTTGTTGATGGGGACATGCCAGTAGGCGTCTGTCAGGTCTAACGAGCACATCCACCCTAGTGGCGGAAGGGTTAGCCTGATGTGATTCACAGTGAGCATCCTGAAGGGTACATTGTGAATATATTCGTTCAAATGCGAAAGATCTACTACTGGTCGCATTTGAACACTGTTCCTCTTTGGCACTAGAAAAAGTTTGGACGTGAATACCGGGCAAGTTGGATCGACCGGGACAATGACATGTTTGGTGATCATTTCCTGCACTAGCGACTCCACCTCTAAGGAAACATGATTGACTTCTTGAGTTTGATGTAAGCGAGGTCGCCGGAGCCACCGCCAAGTGATCCCTTCGCGCACCACTGTCCTTGCCCAAGTTCCCTTCGGCCATGCCCTGTGACACGCCTGGAAGGACCCAGTGTTTTGACTGGGTCTGTCCGGCGGTACTACCCTCGGATCAGACTCGCCTGCGATAGGCCATGGGAGAGAGAGAGTTTGACTGACTATTTTTTTGCTGGTGGTGGGGTAGATGTGGACGGTTGAATGGCATTAGCTGGCGCTGTCCCTGTCCTGCCTTATGTTGTGGCCTAGTCTTATTATGCCACTTACCTGAGTGCTTACCCTGTTTAGGCTTGTGTTGGGTACCTCCTTGTGCTGGTAGAGGAGTGGGGCCCTGAAAGGGCTGCTTAGCACCAGAAGGATGTGACTTACCTCCACCTTTAGGCTTTGGGGATGGTTTCTTAACGTTCTCCTTTTTAGCTTGGGAGGCACCAGACTGCATGCTGTCAACCATATTGTAAACTGCCTTTCATGTGTCAAGGCTGAGCAAAGAAGCAGTTAAAACTGGAGAAAGAGTTACCCGGCGACCAATGTCTTCCGGTAACTTCTTAACCATGTACACTCATAGGTCTTGGCGTGCCCTGACAGCCTCCAACAAGGCTATCCGGATGTCGCCCATAGATTGAATGGAATTTTGTAACAGAAGCCTTCTAGATAGTTCAGTGGCCTTCCGTACATTTGGATCAGAAATAGTGGCGATGGTCCTCGTGAGGGACTGGACTATTTGGCGGCTCAACTAAAATTGGGAAAATAGTCTGTAAGCTTTATTTCGCAATATAAAATCTCTGTCTAAGTGTGCAGGAGGTGGAGTTGAGAATGGTTCCTGTAGGTCATAGAGAGACAATTTGGGAGCCAACAAGAAATCAAATAGAGCTGGGGACACCCCTCCGGCTTTATTAATGGGCATGGAAAACCATAAATTATTATCTTGGGGAATTTGGAGAGGATTTTGAAGTGATAGTGCTTGCAAACAGTTGAGCTTCCACTTCACAGTCCACCCACGGGCCAACACGTACCTGTCCCACCTGCAGAACTGAGTTGTGAGACTGGTCTTGGGCTGGAGTTGCATCCAACTCCGGCGTAAGAGCATTGAGCAATTTTACATCGTTCACGCCGTCAGACTTAGTCCAATCCGCAAAAAGTCGTACAGATGAGGCAGGCAGTAATGCCGGAGTAGAAGAGTATACCAAAAATTCTGGAGAATACACAGTTGGAATAGCTTTGATAGTGACATCTAATACTTGTCCTTGTGAATCTTTGGCCCTTAGTTTCTTACTCTTGCTAACTTCTATCACCCACTCACTAGGCGAAAATCTGATTAATCAAAACCGCACAGGACAAGGGCAAATGCCCCCCACAATCTCAGACTTGCTAGTGTGAATGTTGCTAGTTTGAATCTGCGTGCAAATAAAGTGGCTGATATGTGTGAGAGGAGGCGAGTGGACGTCTGCTGTACCCAGGAAACACTCTGGAAGAGGCATGGGGTACAGTGGATTGTCGGAAGAAAGAAAAGATATAGGATCTACTGGAGGGGGGTGGAGACTGATAAAGCGAAAGGAGGAGTGGGTGTTCTGGTGGCTGAAGAGCTGGCGAAAAGTGTGCTTCAGATTACGAGAGTTAGTGAAAGGCTGATTGTTTTGAAGTTGAAAGTTGGTGAAAGAATTCTGAATGTTATATCTGCATATGCCCCACAGGCTGGTCTACAGAAAGAGATAAAAGCGGACTTCTGGAATGACACCATCAGTGTCATTTCAGGCCTCTCGGAGAATGAAATAACAATCGTGGGTGGAGACCTGAATGGTCATGTGGGAGCATCTGCAGATGGATAGGAGGGGGTACATAGAGGAAATGGTTACGGAAGGAGGAATCTGGAAGGCGAATATTTATTGGAGTCCTGCGTTGCACTCAATATGGTTGTGTGTAACACGAAGTTCAAGAAAAGACAGAGCCATCTGATCACATATAACTCTGGGGTCTCCAGTAGCCAGATAGATTACTTCTTGGTTAACAGGAAAGACTGGAAACTGGTTCGAGATGTAATGGTCATCCCGAGCGAAGAATGTATCCCCCAGCATAAGCTACTTGTGTGTGACATGAGCTTATACAGAGATCCTAAGCGCAAGAAGGTATACATACCCAAAAGGAAAGTGAGGCTGCTGAAGAACAAGGAAGTTAGGGATAGGTTTCATAGTGAACTGGAGGAAATTAATAGAAAGAAGGAAGCTAGGCCTAACATTGTAAATAGTCAATGGAACTTTCTTAAGCATAGCCTTATCGCTGCCACTGACAAAGTCTGTGGGAAAACAAAGTGTCACCTCAGGAATAAGACCTCTTGGTGTGGAACGATGAGGTAGAATATGCTGTGAAAGAGAAAACGAGATGCTCCAAAACATAGAAGAAGGGAGGCAGCAAGGAAGAATACCAGGCAGCTAAACGAACTGCCAAGAGAGTTATTTACAATGCTAAAAAAGGCATTAACCCTTGTCTATCGGGGCCCGACTTATGTCCGTATCGAAAAATTTGGACTATGTGGTGGGGCCCGACTTAAGTCCGAGTGCAATTTTGGCGCAATATGACTGGCGAGTGGCGAGTGACTGGAGGAGCATGGGTTACCTCATGACCGCTCGCCACGGCCGCCGTGGACCTACTGAGATTTACTCCACTTACATTCACCCTCACTCCCTCGCTACATACGTAATTATATAAAGAATTTACCGTATTTTAGCGATTTTGCCCTTCGGTTGCACGATCGTTGCAAGACAACCAGTGATCGTTGAAGGATGGTTCGGGTGTCATTGGAAAGCTCAATTTACGCCCTTTCAGGGATGCATACTTGTATTACACTTTGGGTCTTGTTTATGCATGAAAATGAGCACAGAAACAACCCCATTTATGGTAAAAAAAAAAACTGAGCGGCACAGTGAAATATACTCTACCACCCGCTCTTTGAGCGTTAAGGACCTGGTCAGTGTGTAACACTGACAATCCCAATGGGATCTTCAACCTAGCTAGGTTAGTTAAAAATTACAGTAGGGATATTATAGGTGAACAGTGTGTTAGAAACGATAATGGGAAGATTGTGTATGCAGAAAATGAAATCAGAGAAGCATGGAAGGCACACTATGAACGATTGCTCAATGTAGAGTTTGAATGGGATAATGAACAGCTTAGTATCGAAAAACCAATATCTGGACCCCCTCCTTTGATAGCACCAGCTGTTGTGAGCGACGCAATCAATAAAATGAAGGACGGTAAAGCTCCAGGGTGCTCTGACATTGTCGCTGAGATGATAAAAGACTCAGGGGAGACTGGTGTCAACTTAGTTACTGAGTTAATAAAAACCATTATTAAAGATGAGAAAATCCCAGAGGATTGGCTCAAAAGTGTAATAGTAAATATATACAAAGGAAAAGGGGACGCGCTAGATAGAGGAAATTATAGGAGCCTGACCATGCTTGACCAAATCATGAAGGTCTGTGAGAGAGTCTTTGAGGGTTTGTTCAGGCAAAGCATCTCCATTGATGATATGCAGTTTGGTTTTATGCCAGGACGGGGTACAACCAATGCTATCTTCATAGTCGGGCAGATACAGGAAAGATACTTACTAAAAGGCAGGGACCTTTACTTTGTGTTTGTAGACCTGGAGAAGGCCTTTGATAGGGTGCCTAGAGATGCTGTGCAGTGGGCTATGAGGAAACTGTGGAAGAGTGGCTGGTGCGTGTTATAATGAAGATGTATGAGGATTCGCGAAGTGCGGTGAGGGTGAAGGGTGTACTGAGTGATGAGTTCGCAGTCCGTGTTGGAGTCCATCAGAGTTCAGTGTTAAGCCCCATCCTCTTTATTATTGTCTTGGAACCACTGTCTAGAGTTTTTAGAGGCGGACTCCTGTTGGAACTGTTTTATGCAGACGATTTAGTCCTAATAGCTGACAGTATGCAAGATGCTGAGACCAAATTCAGAGAATAGAGAGAGGGCATAGCGAGCAAGGGTTTAAGAGTCAATATTAACAAAACCAAGGTTATGCATTGTAAATTGAGACGAGGCAATGTGGAAAATAGCGGTGCATACCCATGTGCAGTGTGTGGAAAGGGTGTGGGCATTAACTCAATTCAATGTAGCATCTGTTGATGTTGGGTACACCATGGGAATAAGCGCTGTAGTAGAATAAAGTGGCCCCTGCCGAAGGATAAGTCAGAAATAGAGAAATTTGAGTGCGTAGTGTGCAAAGGCGAGCTTGTGTTAAGTGATGATCCTGTGGCTGTGAATTTTGGAAATGAGTCATTGGTGCTGGTGAACAAGTTTTGTTACCTAGGAGATACCATCTCTGCCAGTGGTGGGGCCGAGGCTGCCACTGTTGCTAGAATTAGATGTGGCTGGGGGAAGTTCAGAGAACTGATGCCAATCCTGACCATGAAAAGAATGCCTCTCCCCCTGAAGGGAAAGGTGTAAGCCTCATGTGTTAGAAGTGCGTTGATTTATGCCTCAGAAACATGGGCCGTTAAAGTAGAGGATGTCAACAGAATGGAACGTAATGAGATGAGAATAGTGAGATGGATGTATGGGGCCAGGCTACAGGATAGAATAACAAATGTTGAGCTGAGGAGACGTTTAGGTATAAAGAGTATTAGCGAGGTGATGCGTACAAGTAGGCTGGGATGGTATGGACATGTGGAGAGAATGGATGAACATAATTGGGTTAAAAAATGCAGGTCTGTGATTGTGGAGGGAGCTGCACCAAGGGGTGGACCGAGGAAGACTTGGGATCGAACTATACATGCCGATCTCAAATCCAAGAACTTGACAAGTGAACCAGCCCTTAACAGGGTTGCCTGGAACGCTGCCATTAGGACAAAAGACTGAAACTGCACGTATGTGTGGAACACTCATTCTTAAAATGTTATGTATGTATGTATGTAGGCACTGGGATCTTCCCCGATACTGTAGTCTGTGCTACGCCCGGGTTCCGTGCAATAGCTGGAATGCACGAGCAGTCTGGACCATATAAAAGAGGCATAGGGCCTTTTCTATGTGGGCTTTTGTCTAGAGGGGGAGGAGTAACGTCCGTAATAACACGCACATTGGTGGTAGACAAGGAGGCGGGCACTGCAGTGCTACTTGCCGTAGTGTTCGCTGGGACTACGTTACTTTGAGGGAGTGATCTATTAGGGACAAGTCTGGGGGGCTCTAGAGGCCGCACAGTCGACCCTATCGGGGGAGCACCCGGCGGAGCTACGGAGGCATCCTGAGCCTTTGGAATATTGTACTGGCGCATGACATTGTGCAATATATACTCTAAATCATCAGTAGTTACATATTTACTCTGTGAATCTTTAGAAGACTCTGACCCCACTTATGAACCATCCTCTGTCTGTGGTGGTTGAGCCGAAGGCAGTTCTATCACTTCCGGCTCTTCCTGTACCTCTAATGGTTCCGGCGGTTGTTGCTGCGGAACTGACAGTGGTGTAAAAGTTGGCCACGTCCAGTCAGGCACTGAGGACGGTATAATTTCAATATCCTCCCTGTCCCTGACACTGTCTTGGAACCTTACATTGTTCTCCACTATTGAGGGTTCTGAATGTCTCCACACACTTCGACATTGAATAGGAGGTTGAGAATCAGGTATCACTTGACTACCTTGTGAACTAATAAGGTCCTGATGTCTGCCTGATGTATAGCCCCGACACTGTTCAGCTAATACTCTTTGTGACACTATTGGGGGCCTATTGCTAGGTAGGTTCAATTTTGGTATAGCAAAAGGTACATCCTGATTGACACTTAAAGATTCTCTAGATTCCTTCCAGGAGTTGACTCAGTCCCCTCTGTCCCCGCCTCCGAGCTGCCAGATTGGACGTTAGGCACAGTGGAGGCGGGGGTGGAGGGAAGTGGCCGCAGCTCTGGCGTAGGCCGGTGCCGCGACTGCGTCTCCTCCTTGCGGGAACTTTTATGTCCCTTTTCTGATTTTCTATGGCTAGACGTCGGCTCGTCCTCTTGGCGCTTCTTATGAGATCTTGAAGATTGTACCGAAGAATGTCTAGATTACCTGAGGGTGGTCCTTGACCGGTCACTCGTTGACGGTGAACGACCCCTCTTAAGGTGGCTGGGGGGGGGGGGGGGAAGGGGGGGGTTGCCTCGCTAGAATCACTGCTATCGTCACTACTCACTAGCTCCTTTGACAGAATTTTAGTTTTGGTTTTAGATTTCGTGGATTTAGCCGGCGTAAGCTTAAGCACCGGTGACTTTAGTACGAAGTGCTCCCAAAGCGCCTCATCGTCACAGTGAAGGGCCTTATGGGCAATGTTCTTTTGTATAGGCATTAAATGTGGTTTTTATTTCTTTGAGTGCTACAAGACATGAATGATCTTTCTTACCCACAAATTTGAACGAAGTTCTGAACAAATGCCGCATATTTTAGATACCTAAATGCCTCGTGATCTATCAAGGCATTTTACGCATTTGATACAAAGTTTGTGTGCGAAAACGGGTATAAGAGAGCAAGTCGGAGTAGCGCAGAGGACAACGAAAGACATGATGGAGCTAAAACAAAAACCCGCCGGGATCGGCCCCTTTCTCTGCTGCCTGTGTCGCTACAGATGTGCTGCGATCTGGAAATACAAAATTTCCAGGAATTAATGCTCATAAGGATAAACCGAGAGGTACACACATCATTACTCTCACAAGTACGCCGAAAAATTAGCTATAGCCACGGCTACTCTAACCTTCCACTGTACTTGTCTGCGTCTTTTTTTAACTGGTTACCTGTGACAAAGTGTCACTGGCCCTTAATAACCTGTCAAGCCAACTATCTCGTCGTCTAGAAAGACTTGAAGGATAGAATTAATCTCACTGGACTGTGTCGCTGGGCGCTTATAAGTCTGGTCATGCCGCGTGAGGCTTTTTTCGGTCTGGGCGAGTTCACTCGGCCGGGCCGAGATTCCCTTGAGAATCTGCATTTCCGCCGGGAATTAGTGGTACAGCACACCACTCCGGGTAATTTGGCAAGTTCCTTTCTCGCCTGCAAGGCGAGTCCCCGGCATCAATACACAGAAAGATCGCCGGAGGAAAAAAACAAACTTTTGAAAGAGAGTGACTTATATGGGAAAGTCAGACACCCCCAAAACCCCACCAAATAGACAGGACGTCTCCTGCCGCATTGTTATCATGTAAAATAGCCCACATGACAACACACAATACATCTTAGGGCTAAAATAGTAATATTAATGCAATAATCATACCCCTAGCCAACTAAGAATAACCCCTATCGAGGCTGGCCACGAGGCTCATAGTTATAAACATAATGAATTTCTTAGTCTTACCTCTGAAAAAGCAGTGATGAGAGGAGCCAACCCCACGCCCTAGGGGAGGAAGCAAACACGGACTCGGGAAAGTTCCGCACCACGTGTGACAACTCTTAGACCAGAGCGTCTGCTAAGTCATCATTAAAATGCAACTGCCTCATATCGACGGCCTAGAAGCATTCTCCTGCCTATCGTTAGCCTCCTAACTAAGAGATAAGTAGCAATAACTAAGGCGCAAAACAAAAACAAGAACACAACATGACGCGTGGGCCCAATGGGGGCAAACAAAGCACCGTACTATATTATCCTATTTTAACATTCTCTTGCGGACACGCCAATGGGGCTGCCTGATCTAGCTAGTCTAAACCTATTCTAGTACAACTCGGATAGATACAAATGAGCAAAAGACTCACTAAATTTGAGCGAACGAAGAATAAAGCCGAGCTCAGGCAGACACGTCTAGACCTGGTGGACGCAGAGAGAGGAAGGAGGTATGGCGGCTCGGTGAGCATCGTCTGGGCTAGAATCCACATAAGACATCCACGTGATGGAAAGCCTTATTATAACAATTATTAAGTTAATTTTTATTTTTTGTATTTTTTACGGTTTTTTCGCAGTGAGTACGCAATCATAAAGACGATTCCATAAGAGAATTAGCGTTACACTTATTATGTAAGACTCTTTCTCCCTGCGGCTGGGTTTTCAAATACGCTGACCGCGGGTACTTGAAAGAGGACTATTATACTAATAGGCATATCGTCAATGATGGAGGGCCACTAATAAATAATTTGTTCCATTAGGCCTGTTCAAGATGTGTACTGTAAGGGTAATATGGTACTAATTATAATGTAAAACTTGCAAAATAAACAAATAAAACCTGGGACAACACAAGACAAACGCAAATGAACTAATCAAAATCGCTATGTGGAAATAACTAACCCAGGAATATGAAGACGGAATACTCCCATCCATTTGGCCTGTCAGCGGTGATGTGTAGTGCGAGACAGACCCCCGAGCGACCGTAGAAGTGCTTGAAGTAGTCTAGGTGAGTGAGAGGCAGGGCCGCTAGAACCAGGACCACCACCCACACCCCAGCCATTAGAAGCCGGGTCGTGTTGCCCTCCTCCTTCCCGCGCACACCGAACGGGAACTTTATGGCATTAAGGCGGTCCACGGTGATCACTGTAGGTACATTATACTATTACTTTATGTAGATCACGGTGATAACTGTAGGTACTATCAACGACAAAAATGAATCCCCTCAACCTTCCAATGTGTGAATCTGATAACAATTTTTTTTTTATTGGGTGTAAATGGCACTCCTTTCAGATGCTTCGTTTGTCGACCCACAGGTGTTTTGGATTCACTCAGCCCGAACAGAAACAACATTTAAAGTTCCGATTCTTAGGGCTCTGGACCACCCTCGCGTTCCCTCTCCCCTTACTCTGTCTCGTCTAGTAGGTGAATTTTACAAGGGAAGGAGGATTCCTAGGCTCCTACCCCCATACAGATTTTAAACATTCTAATCATTGCACCATCAAGACAGTATTGTAAATATAGTGGGCTATACAACTAACCTGTAAGAGTGAACACAGATAGTTCTGAAGACAGTGTGCTGATAAAGCCGGCCAGCTGGCAGAGTGGGGAGGTCTTCCAAGAATGTTCGTGCGCGGCGTAGACCCCGCGGTACCTCAAGTCCACGGCCGCCACAATCAGTAAGTACACACCCATCAGCAGGTCACCCACGCCGAGGTTCACGATCAAGAACGAATGAACCTTTCCAGCACAGGGAAGCGAAATACTTATTATAACAACTACTTTGTTTTTGTCTTTTACCATTAAGGGAGCCCACCTCGCTTTTTTTCTCTTTCTCTCACTCTCTCTTTGGCTTGTATCCATTCGGCCCCATTCAGCCTACTGTTTTAAGACATTTACCCCCATCCAGGTGTAAATATTTTCCTGGCGAGCGGTAGCGAGCAAGCATATATCTATTTTTGTTATGACAGCAAGCTTAATTTGTACATTTTTTGATAGAAAAATGTCTCTGGCGAAGCCAGATTTCTCCATACAATGCTGGCTCGCTATCGCTCACCAGGAAGAAATCGACACCTGGATGGGGATAAACATCTTAAAACACTTGGCTGAATGGGGCCGAATGGATACAAGCCAGGGAAAGAGAGAAAAGGAGAGAAAGAAAAAAAGTCGGCGACCCCATTTAATATTTCTTCAATAGCTACTCAATTGCCTACCTCAGTGTCATCCATCTTATGAATGTCAACCATTGCAATAATATCTGTCAAGACATTTGTATATAGTGACTTCTCTAATAAGTGTAATGTTTGTTATCCATTATATTTTAGCAATCATAACTACCACTTAAAATGCACCACCACAACAACAATTACATATGGGCGTTATTTTGAAAAATCACATTATTTATACGGTTATCGAAATTTGTATGCATGAAAATATGAATGATGTTCTTAGAGTAACAAGGTCATGGTTAGTTTACATTTGATCTACACCGCTCCGCTTCCGTACCCCAGACACTGGCCGAACCAATGCAGAGATGGTTTCAAATCTCTATATTGTCGGCCATTAATTCACACCAGGGGTTATTATCAGGGTATCAGTGGAGACAGAAATAGTTAAGAAAGCTACACTATATATAATTAAAGTATTATTTAGTTATTAACCCCCTGAGCCGAATAGATGCCAGTTTAATTATTTGTAATCAAGTTAGTCCCTAGAAATAGTTTTCTTTAATCCTGCATTTGAAAGACAATTGAAGAGAGTATGGGTAACTTCATTCAGATTTGTAAGATGCATCTTGGTTATTTTATGGTTTTTAATATGCTAGTTTCCACCTGAACCGAGTTCTGCGCCTCATTACTCTCTATCACCTTCTCTGGCAATTGTTTTCACTCCTTTACCAACCTGTTGCCGAAGACACTTTTTATAACCACTACGTTCGCCCTCCTATTTAAAAAAAAAATCGAACTGTTTCCCATGTTCCAGGAATGTTTTTGGCTCTGCAGAGTGCATTGATATAAATATTATCAAGCTTGTTTACTATCTTGATACATTCTATTAACCCAGCATGCACGATAAGCCTAATGGAGGTAATTGTATAGTGTACGCGATAGGCTCACTACCGCTCGGCAGGAAAAACTCAACACCTGGATGGGGATAAACGTCTTAAAACAGTAGGCTGAATGGGGCCGAATGGATACAACCCAGAGAGAAAGGAAAAAACATGAGGTGGGCCCCCTTAATACTTTACTTAATTGTATGGATCATATGGTGTTTCTCCTGTTTTACCCAAGAACTGCTCTTCCGTGATTACTCCCTGCCAGACATGTGTGGAGGTTCCGCCCATACCACACTTGTTGAAAGGTGAGAATCAAAGGCATTTAGTCTACTCAATTTCCTTATTACTAATTATCTCTCTACATGCTTTAAAGTTACATATTCTTCTCTGTTCTGCTGCTATTGCAATAATCATTGTTCTTCAAGCTCTCTCAATGTATACTTCCTCCCTACGGATTGTAGGTAACACTTGCCTTTCAACACATTCCTACTCCTTTTCCGTCCAACTCACTAAACCGATTTGTTTTCGCTGACCAAGCACTGTACATTCGGTAACTCCCTCCCTCAGTCTATATGTCCCTAATTGGACGAATTAAACTGCTCCAAAGTCCTTGTGAAATTAGTTATCCGTCACTTTTTAAAAGTGTGTGTGGGGGAGGATGGTGAGGGCGGCTCTCATTACTGAAAGCCTAGGCTTTTGTTTCATTCTTACTCCTAGCAAAATAATTTATTTTATCTATACACTTTCGATGTGGCACCTAGTCGAAAGCCTTTTGGAAGTAAAATAAAACTAGTCTAGATATTTAGTCATGGCATTGTGTGAAAGCACAATATTAAACAAGCAAATGTATTTTGTAATGTAACATTTATAACATCTAAAGCCATGTTGACCATTTCTGATGTTTTTTTTTTTTTTATTTCAAGTATTCAACGATATTGTCTCTTGGAAGTTTTTCCAAAAGCTTTCCTCTTATGAGGTTAATCTAATTGATATATAATTGCTTGCTTTGGCCTTGCTACCATTGTTATATATTAGAGTAAAATTTGTAGTGCGAGGACTCCGACTTCACATTGATAGTGTGACGTTAACCACTCCGTTAGAACCGCATGGCTTGTCCTACAGTGACTCGCTAGGATCGCCAGGGCAGTGGATGGGGCTACAGTTTGTGTATTAGAGTGTGCTTTATTTCATATGAAAGCTCGTGTCATGGGCAGTCCAGAAAGGCTCTTTATTTTCGCCCATGTCAAGGCTTTATATATTTAATTGTAAAGTATATATTTTATCATTAACTAGTAATGATAGGATCTGGGAGAGAGAGAGGGAGTAGAACAGAGTGAGAGGGGGCGCGCAGTGTTTTTTGTCCCGCTCGATGACGTCACGGCTGGCTGCCTCGCGGGGGTTGGTGGAGAGAGGCCCTTACCATGCTGTAAGCTTTGCTAGTGGTTAGATGACTTGTAACCGCTGTTTTCCCACGCGGCTCGAGCTAGTGCGAGTATATATACAGTTCCTCGCCACTCTCTCCCTCAGATCTGGTTTCTAGAACACACCCATCTTTTTCCCTTGCTATCTGTCCCCGCTCCGTACCTGAGAATCTTTTCCTCTGCCTATCTCTCTCATTTTCCATATCCTTCACCACCTTTTATTAATATTATACCCCCTCTGGTTAACTCTGCAAAATCAGCTTAATGCTGGCCAGTTGTATTGTGTGTTAAGGTCTGATATAACCTATGTATGTTTAGTTGTTAAGATAAGTGGATCACGAAGCATTGGTTAGCTTTCATATTACTGCTTCCTTTAATTATTAGTGTTCTGCTGGATTAGATAATGCTAGACTAGGAGTCTGATAGTATAAGGTATTGTTTCCTATGAGTGCTGGCTTTAGTTAAAAGCGGCACGACATACCTGAGAACTGAAGTTGATTGAGTAAATTCTAGTCTGTGTGCCATTGAGAATAGAGCATGCACGAATGAGGGCTTTTTGCCTATACCATTCTGCACTGTTCTAGTCTCGATTGTTTGTCTTTGAGGTACGCCAGGAGAACGCTTAATACTTCGGTATTAAGGTTTCTCAAGAGAGCTACCCTTCCCTATAACGTAATATTTGACGCACAGACTTGAGATTTGCACTAGGCTATGCGGCATGCCATGCGCACCAGTATCTCGTATCATTGACTCTAGCTAGACTTTATCAATCATAGTAGACATTAAGTATATTAAACCTAATTACTCTTTTTATGCATACCCATTTATGATTACACAAGCATTTCGCAGCCTAGTTTGATGTATTGAGACACAAACGACTTAGGCTCTTTTTGTTGATAGGAATACTGCATTGTCGTGGCGATTATTATTATTGTTGTTGTGTTTAGGATATTCTTGGCTCCGACGGCATTATATATATTCTGCCTTTTTGTGTGCATAGCCTGCACGAGCATTGTTCCGCTGCCTGCCTTTTTGGGTTCCATTTCCGATACGAGCATCTTTATAGCATCTAACATTTAAAGAAGATTCCTTGTTAGTGTTGAAGGACTTTAGTGCACTTTCTTTCATGCAGGAGTGCCTGACAGTTATTGATTAAAGTAACGTAAGCTGTAACTTCTCTTACCACCTTACTTTGCATACCATAACCAAGCACCTTCGGTTATAGGTAGTAATAGGCTGTTTTCACATAACATTAAGCCTAGAGTAGACGCACATTTATTGAGAGTTTGATAGCCTATTATTGCATATAGAACTCTGTAGAGTATTTGTGTTCTTTGTTCACTGGGAATATACATCAGAGGTTGGAGCTAGCGCTTTCCGTTGTAACATTTTATGCCATTACTAGTCCAATGAATAAGAGCCCTGATATATTTGAACCCCAGTCGTAACAAATGGCGACCTTACCTAGGATTTGGTGAACCTACATTAATTAGCAGGGAACATTTGTTGTTTTGGAGAATATTTTGCGGGGATCAGCAAGAATAATTTTTTTTTTGCAACATAGTATAGCCCTTGAGTATTTCCGAGAATTTTTGTGTGTATATTGAGGTATAAGAGTTTGGGGTACTGTTTTCTGAATATTGAGGTGGGAAATTTTTGTGAGCATCATGTCTTATACCGGATCAGAGGAGAATGGAGACACAGTACGTAATGTCGAGACTGAGGAACAGCAGCATGATGAAAGGGTTAATCGGGTGAACTGTGAGGAGGATGCTAGGATATTTTTGCAATGGCCTGTTACTGCCGAGCGGTTGGAGGGTATGGATCGGTACGGTCTTCAATGCCTGGCCACAGCTATCGGTCATGCGGTTACTAGCAGCATGACCAAGGATAACTTGATAACGTGTGTACTGGGCAGGGTGACTGGTGAGCGAGATGGGTTGAGTGCTCAGAGCCCTTCGGCCATGCTTCCCCTACACTCGACTCCCAGCCATCCCAGTAGTTTGCCGACCCCGGGTACGCTTCCACAGGTGGGTGGTGACTGGCAGGGTGGGTTGCCCCTGGGGGGACCACCGGTAATTTCAAACATTGTAGCACCTTCACCTCCTCAAGGGTTAACTCCCGAATTATTGCTTCAGCTCGAATTAGCTAAGATCCAGCAGCAAACAGAATTAGCTAAGATCGAAGAGAGAAAGGCTATCAGGGCATCTGAGCTTCAGCTTCAGCTTCAGCAGCAAATAGAATTAGCCAAGATAGAAGAGAGAGCCAAGATAGAAGAGAGAAAAAGTCACCAGCACATAGAGCTAGCAAAAATCCAAGCGGATTTAGAGTCGACTAGGTACTGTGCCGACATGGATGTAGAGAAGTCGCGAGTGGAGGCGACGGGACAGCGACTTGGGGCTGGTAACCGTGTTCATGAGCAGTCTCTCTCGCACTTATTGAAACTGGTTCCGGTGTTTGATGAGAGTGGTGTAACAGAATTTTTCACACGCTTTGAGAAGAAGTGCCAGGAACACCAGTGGCCAGAGAATAAATGGGCAGCACTTGTATCCTCTAGATTAATAGGCAAGGGTCTTAAAGCCTATGATGCGTTACCTTTGGAGTTATGTATTGTGTACGAGGATCTCAAGGAGGCTGTCCTGAGGGCTTACGAACTGCAACCAGAAACGTACCGTTTGAAGTTCCGGGGTGTAACTAAGGGAAGAGATAGCACCTTTTTGGAACACGCCCGGGACTTGTCCGATGCTATGGGGAACTGGCTCCGATCTGAGAAGGTAACAACGTTTGATGGAGTTAAGCAGTTAATGATGTTGGAGCAGTTCTTTAAGAGCACGGGCGGTGATCTAACTTTGAACTTAAAGGAGAAAAACCCAAGAACTCTAGTAGAAGCAGCAGAAATGGCTGATCTACGGCTGTCGTTGATTCGGGGTTGCGGGTCCTCACAGAAGTACGATGCAAGTGCTAGGGACCGTTATCCTCCCCCTCCCCGTAGCAATGACACATTTAAACCAAAGAGCAATGAAACTAAAACTGAAGCCAAACCTACCACCACACCGTATGTGAAAAGTCAGGGGCCTTTTACATCACAGTATAGGCCGAAACCGAAATTTATGTGTTTTAGGTGCCACCAGGAGGGTCATAAGGCAAATGAGTGCCCTAGTCGACCTCCTCCGGCAGCCGTGTCTTTTGCTCACGGCATTGGAGTGTTCAAGAGGACATCGGAGTTTGTTAGAGGCATTTCTTCCGAGGTAAATACACTGCCAGTGCAGAAGGATCCGGAAAGCTTATTCCCTGTCCGTGATGCCTTTAGTGACCACAGGGGACTCGGTTGTGTGGAGTGGGGGGGTAGAAGACATGAGGTGAGAATTTTGCGTGACACTGGGGCATCGCAAACACTGTTGAGAAATTTCACTGGTAAACCTGTCAATGCGGCGCGGGTGGTTGTGGTTCAGGGAGTTAATGCGACAAGGTCATACCCGCTTGTAAGAATGAAGGTGGAAGTTGATGGTGTGACTCGTGACCTGGATGTAGGAATTGTGGAGAAGTTACCTGTTGGGGGCGTCGACCTCCTTCTTGGCAACGACTTTGCGGGGCCTACTTCTGAGGCTCCACCCTTAGTCGTTGTCGAGAAGCCGGCCGACGTGAGTAGGGAGGAGCAGGAGTGGGTTGAGAAGTGTCCGGGGCAGCCTATGGAGTGTGTTGTCACCGGAGATTCTGCATCCAGGGGGTCACATTCTGGTCAACAATCTTTAGATCAGCGGAGGAAGGGTACCGAGAAGGGGTTGAAAGTTGATGCGGTTGAGAGTTTAGTGTCAACGGACCTTCTCGGGGACTCATTATTAGGACCACATTTCGAGTCTGGAGAAGACCCCGTAACTGTTCCTGAAGGGGCAGAGGATGGGCTTAAAAAGACGAAAGAGTTGAAGGAGGACAGTGATGCACAGTCGGGAGATGTAGCAACAAGGTACCCTGACGCGTACCCTATGAGAATATATCATCCGGAGAGCCAGGGTGTGTTAGAGCGATGGCACTCGGCCTTGAAATCTGTGCTTCGTTGTTGTTGCTTTGAGAGTGGGAGGGATTGGGATCTTGGCCTGCCATGTGTTTTGTTTGCTGTGTGGGAGGTACCTGGGGAGAGTTTGGGATTCAGCCCTAATGAGCTCGTCTTTGGACACCGTGTCAGAGGGCCTCTCCATATGGTTGAAGAAGTATGGGAGGGCGCAGAAAAACCTTGTTCTATGCTCAAGTGTGTCCTCAACAGTCGAGAACGGATGTTGCGCAGTCTGGAGTTGGCTGGCCGTAATTTGACTAGCTCTCAGGCCCTCAGGAAGGACAGGTACGACCTCAAGGTTGAACTCAGGGAGTTTCACGAGGGTCAGGAGGTGTTGATTCTACTGCCCCTTGTAGGTCACCCCTTATCCGCGAAGTACGCTGGTCCTTATAGGGTGGTGGAGGAGCTATCGGACCTGGTTTACTTGGTAGCCACTCCAACCAGACGGAAGCGCAACCAGTTATGTCATGATAATCCCGTGAAGGAGTATGGGAGGCACCCCCCTGAGCCTCTCACTGTGCCTGTGATGACGTTTAGCAGTCAAGGTGGAGAAGGAGAACGGGACAGTCAAGCTCAGGTGGAGGATAACTGGAAGGATAAGAAGTTCAAATGGGCGCCTGAGTGTGAGAAGGTGTTTAGAGAAGTAAAACACCTGTTGTGCGCTCACCCGATCCTCAGGGCCCCTGACTTTAGCCTACCTTTCCAACTAGCAACGGAGGCTAGTGGTGTGGGGGCTGGTGCCGTCCTTGTGGAAAAGGACGATGATGGGCTGGAGCATCCTGTTAGTTTCTGCTCGGAGAAGTACAATTCGGCCCAGGGGAGCTGCTCTGTTGTCAAGGAGGAACTGCTGGCGGTTGTACTTGTTCTGAGGCATTTCGAGGTCTGTGTTCCAGCCTATGGTCCGGTCGTTGTAGTTTACCCAGATCATCACCCTCTCAAGTTCTTGGACCAGTTTCACAATCGGAATATGAGGCTGACCAGGTGGTCACTAAGGTTACTGGTATATAACCTGGACATACGCCATATTGCCGGTTGTGACAACGTGGTTGCAGATGGTCGTTCAAGGGTATATGATCCTGGGTAGATTGACACACGGGTAGCCTCCTGCTTTAGTTTGAATAGTATTTTGCGCTTGGTGCTTGTTGGCTCGCGGTTGTAGCCCAGCGTATTGGGTCGTAAAGCAGGAGTTGAGCGTTTGGTATAGAAGAAAAAACTAGGCTTGCCCCTATAGTGCAGCCGAAATAAACAAATTAAAAACATAAAAAAATCAAATAAAAACTCTTTCTTTGATAGTTGAATTTTTTTAGTATGTTATAGCAGTAATTCTGAGTTGCACTCCTCTCAGAATGCTGGGCTAGAGAGGCTCGCTCTTGAGGAGCATAACTACATATAATTTAACCTATGGTGTTGGGGAGGGTTATAATTTTGAAAAAAAAATTGTTAAAGAACTGTGCCAGATATTTTACTGCCGCTGGGTGATGGGAAGTGGAGATATAGCATGGGTTCTAACCATCAGATTTTTGTGAGCCTTGGGGCCTCTGAGAAAAATCTTGGGGGGGGTGTGACGTTAACCACTCCGTTAGAACCGCATGGCTTGTCTTACAGTGACTCGCTAGGATCGCCAGGGCAGTGGATGGGGCTACAGTTTGTGTATTAGAGTGTGTTTTATTTCATATGAAAGCTCGTGTCATGGGCAGTCCAGAAAGGCTCTTTATTTTCGCCCATGTCAAGGCTTTATATATTTAATTGTAAAGTATATATTTTATCATTAACTAGTAATGATAGGATCTGGGAGAGAGAGAGGGAGTAGAACAGAGTGAGAGGGGGCGCGCAGTGTTTTTTTGTCCCGCTCGATGACGTCACGGCTGGCTGCCTCGCGGGGGTTGGTGGAGAGAGGCCCTTACCATGCTGTAAGCTTTGCTAGTGGTTAGATGACTTGTAACCGCTGTTTTCCCACGCGGCTCGAGCTAGTGCGAGTATATATACAGTTCCTCGCCACTCTCTCCCTCAGATCTGGTTTCTAGAACACACCCATCTTTTTTCCCTTGCTATCTGTCCCCGCTCCGTACCTGAGAATCTTTTTCTCTGCCTATCTCTCTCATTTTCCATATCCTTCACCACCTTTTATTAATATTATACCCCCTCTGGTTAACTCTGCAAAATCAGCTTAATGCTGGCCAGTTGTATTGTGTGTTAAGGTCTGATATAATCTATGTATGTTCAGTTGTTAAGATAAGTGGATCACGAAGCATTGGTTAGCTTTCATATTACTGCTTCCTTTAATTATTAGTGTTCTGCTGGATTAGATAATGCTAGACTAGGAGTCTGATAGTATAAGGTATTGTTTCCTATGAGTGCTGGCTTTAGTTAAAAGCGGCACGACATACCTGAGAACTGGAGTTGATTGAGTAAATTCTAGTCTGTGTGCCATTGAGAATAGAGCATGCACGAATGAGGGCTTTTTGCCTATACCATTCTGCACTGTTCTAGTCTCGATTGTTTGTCTTTGAGGTACGCCAGGAGAACGCTTAATACTTCGGTATTAAGGTTTCTCAAGAGAGCTACCCTTCCCTATAACGTAATATTTGACGCACAGACTTGAGATTTGCACTAGGCTATGCGGCATGCCATGCGCACCAGTATCTCGTATCATTGACTCTAGCTAGACTTTATCAATCATAGTAGACATTAAGTATATTAACCTAATTACTCTTTTTATGCATACCCATTTATGATTACACAAGCATTTCGCAGCCTAGTTTGATGTATTGAGACACAAACGACTTAGGCTCTTTTTGTTGATAGGAATACTGCATTGTCGTGGCGATTATTATTATTGTTGTTGTGTTTAGGATATTCTTTGCTCCGACGGCATTATATATATTCTGCCTTTTTGTGTGCATAGCCTGCACGAGCAGTTCCGCTGCCTGCCTTTTTGGGTTCCATTTCCGATACGAGCATCTTTATAGCATCTAACATTTAAAGAAGATTCCTTGTTAGTGTTGAAGGACTTTAGTGCACTTTCTTTCATGCAGGAGTGCCTGACAGTTATTGATTAAAGTAACGTAAGCTGTAACTTCTCTTACCACCTTACTTTGCATACCATAACCAAGCACCTTCGGTTATAGGTAGTAATAGGCTGTTTTCACATAACATTAAGCCTAGAGTAGACGCACATTTATTGAGAGTTTGATAGCCTATTATTGCATATAGAACTCTGTAGAGTATTTGTGTTCTTTGTTCACTGGGAATATACATCAGAGGTTGGAGCTAGCGCTTTCCGTTGTAACATTTTATGCCATTACTAGTCCAATGAATAAGAGCCCTGATATATTTGAACCCCAGTCGTAACAATAGGTATCCCATGTTCGAGTCCCAGATATATATAGGCTTTATGATATTACTTTCACCAATCTTTGCCTTAACACCGTACAAGTGGGCATAATTGCCAGAAATTACCTTCATTCCTGAGTAATTTTCATGCATAAGCAAAAGCCAGAGCATATTATAATTTTATATCTGTGAATGTACGGTAATAGAGCTTTCATAAACACCTAAATCATCTCTGTACGATGTCCGGTTGTGTTGCAACGATCTTGCAAACGAAGGGCAAAATCGCTAAAATCGAGCAATTTTTAGCTGTTTTCGCTATGTGTGACGCTGCAGATGTGCAAGGGAAGTCTCGGTCACACCTCAATATGTCCCCAGAGTCTGTGGGCTCTGGATGAAGCCCTCCCGAGCTGCCTGCAACAGTTGGCCTCACTCCCAGGGCACATAATAGCCGGAAAAACCTGCCCGTCAGGTGACAGTCACCGCGATATTTGGGTTATGCTGTTTGTAAGAACTAGATTAAATCTTTGTTTGTGCTTGTGTGCTGGTGATATTTAGTGTAATATTATTGATACAGTGGGTGGGGTAAAATATATCAGATAATGTGAGAGTTTGTTGGTTGCCTTTCATAAACAAATAGTTGCTTAATCATTAGTTAGTGGTAGTGAAATGCAAAGTCCTTGGTATGCTATTCCTAGTGTCTTAGGTTTAACTCCCAGAGGTACATACTGTATCATGTATGTTTATAGTATGCAAATACCACTCCAGGTCACATCATCCAACAGCCAAAACCACAAAGTGTTAAGACGTGTCAAATTACTGTACTTTAAAATAGGGATACATATCTTCTGCTTAGTTTCAAGTTCGTGAACATGTCGTGTCTGTATACGATATGTGAGAGATCCACTGATACAGATAATTAATTTGGTAATGTATGGAATAATTAATTCCCTTGATCATCTAGCATTTTAGCATAATTTTCAGTCATTAAAACATTAAAGCTTGAATATTAATATATGTGAATTCATTAGTTATGAATTAACTAAATATGATGCTCTGGAATTTTGTAATCATCTTGAAAGAATAATTACTGAGCGCATGATATTACCCTAAAATTTGGGGGAGAAGACATCTTGTTGGATTCACTGATTAAGGGGGGATGGATCACTTTTTGGTAATTGTTTTCATGTATTTATTATTTTTCTAGTTTCCTCCCTAGACCTCCATCAAACTTAAAATAACATTCATTAGATTCCCTTTCTAGATAAATTTGTACATTTTTCAGTAGAAATATGTCGCGGCCGAAGGCCGGTTTTTCCATTAAAGGCTCACTATTGTTCGTCAGGAAAACAAATTGACAACTAAATAACACGAAAGGTCTTAATATTGACAAGGAAATTGGGCGGAAGGTCTTTAAATCGACAAACTAATAGGACAAACATCTTTAAGTCTGAAAACTAGTGAAACAAAACATGAGGGAGAAGGGGATATAGAAAAACGACCCAATTCCCCTTAAGTTCAGTTCATTGAAGTCATATGTATAGTGAGATATATCGATTGCCCTCATAAGCAACACAGATATAAGATCTTTGGCCAAGGCATATTATCCTAATCTGCATATCATTCCTACTATAGTCCATTCATTATAGTTAGGCAAGAAATCGTGACCCTAACATCTGTAACTCAAAAAGGGCTAGAGCAAATGGGCTGTCATTTTTCACACCTATTCCCGGGCTGACTCTTCCCAATTGTTAGAAATATTACTTCGATTACTCCACTCTTTTTTTCATTACAGAGGTTAGTGGTCAAGATTGTTTACCTATTTAACATGAAAAGACTATAGTAAAGATCTGATCCCCACCAGCCCCATGTTGAGTGTACATTAAAACCAATATCTGTAAAATGCTCATGTTGAATTCATTATTAAAGTGGGTGACGAGCTATTTTTTCTCTCTCTGGGTTGTATCTATTCGGCCCCATTCAGCCTACTGTTTTATGACGTTTATCCTAATCCAGGTGTCGATTGATAAGTGGTGACCGACAGCGAGCCACCATATTTTGGATGATATGTTAGACAGCTGGCTAAATTTGTAAATTTTTCGATAAAAAAATCTCTCCGGCAAAGCCGGATTTCTCCATAAAATGGTGGCTCGCGATAATCGACACCTGGATGGAGATAAATGTCTTAAAACAGTAGGCTGATTGGGCCAAATGGATACAAAAATGAAAGAGAAACAAAAACACGGTGTGCACCCCCCTTAAAGTATCAACTTACCTTGTTTCCACTGGAGTAGAGACAGCGCCAAAATATGACGAATGAATTAGCCATGAGTGCCAGGAAGCCCAGCACCCAAATACAGACTCTCAGCACCAGGTTGGACATGAGGTCAGCACAGGAGGAAAACTCGTCAGCGACAGGTGAACAATGTGGCACATGAGGAGCCAGACAACAGAACCCCCACCGGTCGGTTGATCTGTAGGAGAAAGTTAAATAATTTCTCTCTTTAGGGCCCCATTCAGCCTACTGTTTTAAGACGTTTATAGTCATCCTGGTGTCTATTTATATGTGGTGAGCGATAGCGAGCCACCATATTTTGGATAATGTGTTAGACTGCTGGCTAAATTTGTACATGTTGCTTTCGAAAAATGTACACATTTAGCCAGCTGTATAACACATTATCCAAAATATGGTGGTTCGCTGTCGTTCGCCACATATAGATCGAAATATTGAGGAGCCAGACGGCAGAACCCACACCAGTCGGTTGATCTGCCATATAAAGTTAACAATGGGGCACGTGAGGAGCCAGCACAAGTGTTAGAATCCCTGGTCATTCTATACAAAGTTTAATTCAGATAACGTACAGAGAATTGCAGAAAAGCCTGCACCAGAATTAAAACACTTGTGCATTAAAGATAATTTCTACCAATAATGCGTCACCCTCCGTAGAGACTATAGAGGATTTTATTGTTTCCCCCAAACGTCGTAATTCCCGAAAAGGGGTGGCCTTGAACAGTAGGCGGTCGTCACGAATAGCTAGGTCAAGTTGCCCCGGCTTGATATCTACCAATAACATTTTGACACTGCGGCCTCGATCCGCCGACCCTTTGATCAGTAGCCGACGCTCTACTGACTATGCCACGGCTCGCATGGCGTTCTAGTGATGGAAATCTGAGATTTGTCACAATATTGTGACACAGGTGTGATAAAAATAATATTCCATTAAACTGAGAACATAATAAGACAGAAAGATAGATATGTGATCGTTTAATGATTATTAGTTGAAGGTATATATATGTTAAAAGGGGCCCACTCGCTTGTTTTCTCTTTCTCTCTCTCTCTCTTTGGCTTGTATCCATTCGGCCCTATTCAGCCTACTGTTCTAAGACGTTTACCCCATCCAGGTGTCAATATTTTCCTGGCGAGCGGTAGCGACCCAGTACATAAATATTTTTGTTTTGACAGCAAGCTAAATTTGTACATTTTTCGATAGAACAAATTCTCCGGCGAAGCCGGATTTCTCCATTTAATGCTGGCTTGCTATCGCTCGCCAGGTAGAAATTGACACCTGGATGCGGATAAACGTCTTAAAACAGTTGGCTGAATGGGGCCGAATGGATACACACCAGATAAGAGAGAAAAGGAGAGAAAGATAAAACAAAAAAACAGGTGACCCCCCTTAATATTGATCGAAACAAATACTAATCATATTTAAAGCTTAATCGAAATATAAAGGTAAATAACACATATATTATCTGTATAATTAGGTACGGGAATGCCAAGAATGAATTATTTATGCTAATTTAATCCGTCCTAGGATTTGATGATTGAGCAAATCTCTTTTGCATCATGGAGCCATACATGATTGCAAAAGGTACATATAGTTATTCAAGGTGGAATTATTTATTAATATATTTCGTTGAGTTATATATTATATGAAAACACCAGTGGTATACCATTTATGTTATTCACCAACCATCTTTACTTCTAAAATAAATTAATTAAATCAATAAATACATGTGGAACTCCAAAGACTCGAACCTAGGATACTCACACCGAAATTCCGCTCATTTATGCATTACACTATCAAGACAGTTACCAAATTATGCACAAGCCTACGATTTATTATGCAGATTCGAATCCTGCATATTAATCCATTTATGCAAATTTATGTTTTTCAATGAGCTCTAGATGAAGGTCTTTGAGACAACCAAAGAATGCATTTCTTGGTAAAAATAAACATCAATTAAAGTTTGGTGTATGACATGAATATATTTAAGTTAAACAGTACTTACAGGCTCTGGAGGTGAAGCATTCGATGAAATACTTTCTCTCCCAATATTTCCAGTTGATTATTTGTCAAATTACTGAAATACAGAGGTTTTCATTATCAGTAAAACTAGTATATCCACATTTATTTGCATTGTAAAATGTTATATTTTAAATGAGTTAACAAATGCATATATGTAAACACACTCAATTATCTGATAAACACACCTATGAAACCCATCGAATATTCACAATTGATAACTCAAATTGCACTAGAGGATTTGCGTTTAAGATAATCAACAAAGAAACTTCACTACATGTTTGTATTTTTCAGTAGGGACTCGTATATCTTCATTAACAATAGCACCTGAGCACAATTTCGCGAAATCCTTTAACTGCATTGTTCGAATTAATTTGTGCGGATGTTTGTAATAAAGAATGAACTTGCTAATGAATACCTTAAGACGATCAATTGCACATGCTTATATATATATATATATATATATATATATATATATATATATATATATATATATATATATATATATATATATATATATATAGTTGTAGCAACAGATACCCCAGGTGGGAAGCGGAAGCGAATAACGGCAAGTAACACCAACGTAATGATGAAAACAAAATGTATTGAATTTTCAGTGACAGTTTCGGCATTCCTTATGTCATCATCAGACCTAAAAAGAATGATAAATTTGTTATTAGAGATAATTGTATTAATTGCTAAGATATTACTTGTATGTAATTAAGCATAACATACAAGCATAATTTAAACCAGAAACAAATTAAGATTAAAATTAACAATAAACCCCGAAATAAACTACTTAGATGTAACTCTACCCTATCTTATAATTGTAACTAATACATATTCCTAAGGTGATAATGGTATCATATATCTTACCAGTCAAAAACACAAGAGGTTGGTAGAGCTGTCGTGTGTACCAAGAGAAGGCTTTAAATGAACTGTGAGTAATGACTCTGCAATGAGGCGGGTTGAATCGCCTGAACAAGTGAACAATATTGAACAATATTTTTTTATTTATTGGGTGACCTAACGTTTCGCAATTGTCTCGTATTGCTGAGAATGATGGATTTGAGATCGGGAGGCCTGTTCTAATTGAGATCGACCCTGGTGCTCGGAAATCCTCATGTTTAATTGGCGCTTCGTTTGACCAATATAGGACGCGTTACAGCGCCCACATGTATACATATAAACAATTGAGGACTGTAGAGTATCAGGGTACGATCCTTGAACTTGAAAAAGCTTGATAATGTTCTGGGAGGTTTAAATATCATCCTTAATGAGACTTGTGGGTATGAACAACGAATCAATTTAGATATTTAGTTACGCAAAAAGTAGCTGGATTGCCCCAAAAATGGAATTGTAAAATACACGATGGCCTTACTGACTATACACTTAGGGTTTGTAGGCAATAATAAGTTGTTTATCTGCTTTCCAAAACAATGTTCAGTGAAGGAGATGGGAAAACCATTTGAGTATAATATCTTCTTAAGGAACTGAAGTTCATTATGAAATGCTAGATACGATGAACAGATTTTAAATGCTCTTGTAACTAATGTTAGTATCAAATTTGTCTTATATTGCAAAGGAACAGACGAATTAAATTTAGTTGGGAGGCCGGTGAAGGTGGGTTTCCTGTAGACGGATGTAGCGAATGAAGTAGCAGTTTTATTGACGTTAATGTCTAGGAATGAAATTTGATTGTCATGTTCTGTCTCCGAAGTAAATTTAATATTTGCATGTTGAGCGTTGAGATGATCAAGGAATTTAGAGACGTGGTCAGGTGATTCAAATAGTACGAAAGTGTCGTCAATGTAGCGGCGGTAGAAGAGGGGCGTGAACTCTTGTGGACAATTTTTCAGCCATATTTCTTCGTGATGAGTTAAAAATATATCGGCAAGACTACCACCAAGTGGGTTACTCATCGAAATTCCTTCGGTCTGTTTATAAAATGAATTATTAAACTGAAAAATTTAGTGTTTAGAAGCATACGTGAGCAATTTTTGGAATTTAGATTTATTTAGACCATTGACAGTTTCATAGCTTTCGCCGTTCTCGAAAAGCTTAGAACAACAAATGTCGATAGTCTCATTAAGAGGAACATTAGTGAACAATGATTTGATACCAAAAGATGCCAGGAAACAATTAGAATGACTATAGTTACATAATTCCTTTGCAAATGAAAACAAGTATTTCATGGTGTACAGGTTCTTTGTAATGGGCGACAAAATGGGTACCAGATATTTAGATAATTTATAACTACATGTGCCTATTGCTGAAAGTATTGGGCGGAGAGGGGTGTTCTCTTTGTGCACCTTTGGTAGCCCATACATTATACCTGGGCGGGAACCAGAAACAAACAATTCCGAATAGGTCGGTTCATCCAAAATTCTATCTGATTTAAGTTTTCTTAACAAGTTATTAATTTTGTCCTCGCTTTTTATCAGCATTGGGAAAATATCCTGATTTATTGCAGTGAACTTTGTTTTGTCATTTATTATATCTAACATTTTGTTATTATAATCTTTCTTATCAAAATTACAACTCCAAGACCTTTATCTGGTTTCAATATAACAATACTACTGTCGTTCTTCAAATTTTGGATAGCAGTGCGTTCGTTTTCATTCATCTCTTCAAAGTGCTGATCACGTGAGTAAAAACTAGAAAGGGCTAAATGCTTGACAGCATTTTTGAAGAAGTTAAAAGTATTCCCATTCTTCTCGTAGAACTTATGTACTGAGATGGCTTTAAAGAATCGCTCGAAAGACAAAAAGTGTGGTAAAAATCGTGGTTTGGGAAAATGAATGGCAAAGTTGAGTCCTTTACTTCAATATTGTTCACTTGTTCAGGCGATTCAACCCGCCTCATTGCAGAGTCATTACTCACAGTTCATTTAAAGCCTTCTCTTGGTACACACGACAGCTCTACCAACCTCTTGTGTTTCTGACTGGTAAGATATATGATACCATTATCACCTTAGGAATATGTATTAGTTACAATTATAAGATAGGGTAGAGTTACATCTAAGTAGTTTATTTCGGGGTTTATTGTTAATTTTAATCTTAATTTGTTTCTGGTTTAAATTATGCTTGTATGTTATGCTTAATTACATACAAGTAATATCTTAGCAATTAATAAAATTATCTCTAATAGAATGTTATCATTCTTTTTAAGTCTGATGATGACATAAGGAATGTCGAAACTGTCACTGATTTTTTTTTTTTTTTCATCATTACGTTGGTGTTACTTGGCTATATATATATATATATATATATATATATATACTGTATATATACATATATATATATATATTTGCATAATATTTTGCATCTGTAAGGATGTAGTAAAACAAAAAACACGATCTGAACTAAATGTTCGTATAGTAATAGCGTCTCAAGGGAAAGTGTAGCACTCCGTTTCTTGGCTAGGTTGGTTGCTAACCACGATTATAAAGTCAATCTTTCTGTTATGTTTGTTCCAGGTTATTATTTTACTTTAAGGGGGTAATGCTTGTTTTTGTATCTATCTATTTATTTATTAGTATGTATTTTTTAATTTTCTTCGCTGTACCTCTATCAAGCTTAAACAAAACACCCCGTAGACCCCTTTCCAAGATAAATTTGTAAATTTTTCGGTAGAATAATGTCATGGCCGAAGGCAGGTTCCTCTTAAAATTACAGGCTCGCTATAGCTCGCCAGGAAAAAATCGACACCTAAATGGCACGAAAGGTCTAAATATTGACAAAGACATGTAAAGATCTCAGAATCGGCAAACTAATGGAACGGACGTCTCAACACGAATGAGGCTAAACGGGAGGGAGAAGGGTGTCCATAAAAAGCGACTACCTCCCCCTTAACAATTAACGTACCAAGATAAACTAGTCTGGTTCAGCCACCTTCTCTATACCCTCTTTCTTTTTAGCTGACGGTAAATTGCAAACTTCCCATCAAGATTTCTCGGATATTTGGAAGATTTTGTAGTGAAATATGGTGCTAATTGTATAAAGTTGGTCTTAATATGATGCAGAGACATAGTGGTTTCATATTTTTCCATTAAGTATCGAAAAATTAGCTGCTAAGGGATTCAATTTACAGTGAGTTGAAATGAAACAGAGTATAGTTGCCTGTAATAACCTACACAAGCGGGCGGGTGCCCAACCCCGAAAGGGGTTGAAATAGGGGAGCTATCCCCCCGCCAAAGGCGGCTTTCTAGGGCCTTTCCTAGCTGATGTTGAGAGGATTGGGTTCTAGTCATGTGGTGATGGGCTGGTTTATCAGAGTGAGAACTGAGCGATCTCTGCCATACCCATAGCTTACTCTGACTGTTCCTTTTACTTATATATTTTCTAGATCTCAAGTGACGGCGTCTCATCCATGGATTGACCTCCCAAGATTGGAAGCCAAAGCGTCACATTTTCCCTTTGCCCCTCAACTTTCTCTTCATAATTGCTGAGGGGCACAGGGCCCTGGGTGGGACTTTGGTTTCCCGGGCGTTTCCGCACCCTCAGCTCCTCGCCATGGAGTGTCTTCGGTCACCCAGGCTTTATTGTGGTCGGCAGGGAGGGTTCTGTGGGGGCGCTCGGTTATGGCCTTGGCCTTGCTCGGGGCCTTGGGGCTGTTCGGCCAGGCAGCTTGTGGAACAACAACAACAACAACAACAACCTACACAAGCTATATGCCATCAGTTACGTATTACTCCCTTAATTGGAAATATTAGTTTTTTCTGGAACCCCTTCTCCCTCATGTTTAGCATATTAGTATTGATGTTTTAAGTCGTTCGTTCCGTTAGTTTTGCGATTTTGAGACCTTTCGCCTAATTTGTTTGTCAATATTAAAACCTTTCGTGCCCTTTAGGTGTCTATTTTTTTCCTGGCGAGCGATAGCGAGCCTCTAATTTTAGGAGGAACCGGCCTTCGGCCAGGACATTTTTATACCGAAAAGTGTACAAATTAATCTTGAGAGGGGGTCTAGTGGGTGTTTTTGTTTGTAAAGTTTGATGAAGGTCTAGCGAGGAAACTAAACACTTAAGTAAATAAACAAATATATAAGCCAAAAACCAAACACTACCCTCTTAAGCCATATAACCCCATCCAAAGAGTAACTTAATAGCCAGTCCCAGGCATTATTCATATTTGTTCTTTCTTTTTTAATATTGAACAAAATGGAGTGGCCCAAGGTGGTCTCTGTGACTGCCTAGTTTGCCCCACATCCTAAGCTACCATGTGTACAAATTGGAGACCCCTATGAGCCTTGTGGGAGGCCTAAAATGATTTGAATAAGGTAAAAATAGCAGACATCCAATGGACTTCTCCGGGGCTGGACTGGTTGAGGGGAAATATTTGTTATTTGTTCTTTAGTTTCAAATGTTAATACTTTCGCCATTCCTTTGTCAATTTTTAAACCTTTCGTGCCATTTAGGTGTTGATATTTTCCTGGCGAGCGATGGGGAGCCTGTATTTTTGGAGGGATATTCTTCTACCGAAAAATGTACATATTTATCTCATAGATGGGTATATGAGATGTTTTTTTTTTAAGCTTGATAAAGGTCTAGGGAGCAAACTAAAACAAATATACTGTACATACCGGTTATAAAAATAAGTACGGTAATAAATCAATAAAATAACATCCCCTTAGGCTATCCTGGACCGGAACAATATAACATCATATTCCGCACCAAGCCCTCTATAACCCTTCATCTCCAGACATCACCTTTTGATCCCCAGAACTCTCCCCCACAACATCCAGGAGGGTGGTCAGAACCTTAGGCTCTGACCACCTCCCAATCATTATCACCACCAAAACCAGACTCACCCCAGCTAGCCACAAACACACATACACCAATTATAAAAGAGCTAACTGGGAAGCATTCACAAACGAGACAGAACAACACTTCACAACTCTTAACAGCGTACCCATCACTAACATCAACAATGATGTACACATACTCAATAAAACTATCCAAAACGCTGACAAGAAACACATTCCAAGAGGTAACAGAAAAACACACAACCCCAACTTCACACCAGAAATTAAAAACCTCATCAGACAACGCGACATACTGAAACACTCCCCAGCACCCCACACACAACAAATCCAAGCACTAATCACACAGACTAACAACAAAATACAAGAACAACAAAAACTAAATTAGAATAACTTCCTACAAACACTTGATCACAAAACAAACCCCAAAAACTCTACAAAACACTAAACAGCATCACACTTTCCAACAGCAACACCACACAATCACATGCTGCAATCCCAACAGCAGACTCTACTCCATCATGTAAACAACAAGCAAACACTCTCATCAATCACTTCTCACATGTCAGCCACCTAAAACCTCACAAAGACGACCGACGTGTCATCCGACGTAAGAGACAATTCCCCACAGACCCTGACTATACACCCTTCACCTATCACCAGACAAAGCATATCATCAACAATCTCAAGCACTCACCCACCTGTGGCCTAGACAACATAAGCAACATACACCTCAGACACCTTGGACCTCAAGGCATACCAGCACTCACTAACATATCAAACTACAGTTATTCACACAACACAATACCAGACATTTGGAAGCATGGTATCATCATCACATTCCCCAAACCCAACAAAGACCCCACGCTACCCTCCTCGCACCACCCTATCACACTCCTTTGCACCCCCTCCAAAGTCATGGAACGCCTAGTATTACAACTAATTACACCCAACCTACCCCTAGCTCCAACACAACATGGCTTTAGGCCACTGCACTCCACAAACACTCTTCTCACAGACCTTACGCAAAGAGCTTTTGACGGCATCAACTTAGCTAGACCACCACACAGATCATTATTAGCCACACTCGACATTAGTATAGCCTTCGATGCCATCCCCCGCCACAACCTAACAAACAAAATCTACAACACATACATGCACAACAACACAAAAAGGTGGCTGGCCAACTTCCTAGCAGGCAGATGTGCACACGTATCTTTTGCCGGTCAGTCATCTAGAATCAGAAACTTTCCAAACGGAGTCCCACAAGGATCCGTCCTATCGCCCGCACTCTTCAATCTGTACATGCACGATATAACTACACCCAATACACCCCAAATAAACTTAGCCTCCTATGCAGATAACATAACTCTCACATGCACACACCATGACCCAAACAGAGTAACAGATATCCTTCAACACTATCTCAACACACTACAAGGCTGGTGCACTACAAACAGACTTAATCTAGCTCCAGCCAAATCCACCGCAACCCTGCTCACAAGCTGGACAGGAGAACACGAATACATCCCTCAACTCACCATTAACAACACACCCCTAACTCATACACACACACCCAAAATCCTAGGAGTAACATATGATACTCATATGACATTCAAACAGCACACCACAAATATTAAAAAGAAACTGACACCTAGACTTAACGCCCTCAGGTCACTTGCTCACACAAAATTTGGACACAACAAAGAAACCACCTCCACAGTATATAAACAATACATAAGATCAGTGATGGAATACGCAAGCCCAGCCTGGGCTTCTAACCTAGCTGAAACACATAAGACCTTACAGACTATTCAAAACAAAGCCCTAAAGATCATTACAGGCTGCACAGCTACTGCACCCACAGATCTCCTACATCAAGAAACCAAAATCCTCAAAGTCAAAGACCATCTGGACATGAGAGGCACTCAATTCCTGGCAACAGCCTCCCCGAACCAGGACCACCCACTAAACTACATGGCAACACACCCACAGACACCAATAAATATCAAAACAACACCCAGCACACGGTATCACACACAATTACTATCCTCTCTCCCTCCCTGTCCACCCCGAACCAACTTCCAGAAGCACATCCATACTCAAATCTCTCGCCGATCCATCCACTCACTCATAGACAACA
The DNA here is from genome assembly GCA_032716605.1 of Paralithodes platypus. Taxonomy (NCBI): domain Eukaryota; kingdom Metazoa; phylum Arthropoda; class Malacostraca; order Decapoda; family Lithodidae; genus Paralithodes; species Paralithodes platypus. The sequence goes on along the minus strand of CM064505.1, from coordinate 12,271,142 downwards.
CGCAGCTGCAAGCACGACCTCCCGAAATCCATCCTTCCGAATCCTCCCTTCCTCGCGAGGACAGAGTCCACCTGGCCAGGCTGAGATGCGGACACCATCCAGCTCTCCTGAGCTATCAGAAGAGACTGGATGACTCCGTCGTCGACGTCTGCCCGGGATGTAACACAGCACCCCATACCATTAAACACATCATAGAAGACTGCATTTCACACAACCACTTACTTACGCCAACAACACAATCTACACTCAATGAGAGCTCTGTGGGAAAGCCCGATCGTGGCCATGGCCTTCCTCAAGGACTCGGGGCTGTTCGGCCAGGCAGCTTAGGGAACAACAACAACAACAACAATATAACACATTGGCAAGAATATGCCATCATAATATTCTATCTTTTCTATATAATCAGGCCCGTTCCCCACTTTTACTACTTTGTATTTCTTGTTTTTCCCTTGTTTCTTTTCTTTTCTTTTTTTTTGGGGGTGGGGGGGGGGGGGGGGGTGGCCAACTCAAGACAGAGCCAGAATAGGGACAACACAACATAAAACAATGAAAACACAAAAATAAAACACAAATTCACACACATCTACTGTAGGTCATCCAAGAGAAGACCCAGAGACCATTATAAATTTTAAGATTTACTGTGTATTCAGAGCATTTCTTTGGCGAAGTATGGCATATAATAGTATCTAGTAATTCGTTATGGACAGTTAGATAATATCATGTAGGTATTCAGAATAAATGTGTAGTGTAAACACATTAACCCTTTGAATACCAGCGACGTGTGTTATATTACATTCTAGTTGTATTTAGATGATATTATGCAGCTTACGAAGGATCCGTGGTAGTTAAAAGGAATGGTCGTGATAGTTTAAAGCCTTAATATTGCTAGAGGTCCTTCCAAATCTGAATAACATCGTCTAATAGTTGCCAACATATAATGAAAAGGACGTCAAAGGTACTGCATGGGTAAATAATATATAGAGGGTGTGTATATTAGATAGATACAAACAAATATATTGAATAAATACAATTATAATAAACTACACACTCACAGTACACGGAGAGCTTTGAGACCGGTGAAAGCAGCTTGGTGTAGTGTAATGAGGCGATTATGAGACAGCTGCCTGAAACATAGAAACACGAAAATGGTTACAAAATACTTCCTTATATCGTAATATATCATTATTATTATTAGGGGTTCGAGCCCTGCGGAAAACCCCTATTGTAATCAATAAATCTTCTTATTCTTCCAAATTAGTTTTCCACGCCTGTTTGTACGCATTAACTCCAGAACCGCTTTTTTGGTTCGGGATCAAACTTTCACACAAGGTGCGTTTTTGTATTGGGCAACTTTTGATATGTTAAACATCCGAAATGGCGGCCAAACAGGTCCCTGGCAGCCAATTTCCCGAAAATGTGAACCCTAAATACCATCTCTCCTACTTATAGGAAATGATTGGGCTTTGGCATATAGACTCCACTACTAATGCTCCGCAAATGTTATGGAAAAGGTTTTGATTTGCACGTGGGTTTTTTTCGGCAATCTTGAAAAAAAACTCGCAAACACTTAAAATCCACATCTTGAAAACTATGTGGATGATCAAAGCCATGTTTGCGTAGTTGGGTGAGGCTCGCAATTCCGAACGTTTTGGTACCAAAAGAATAGAAATTGGTGGAATAGTTTGGCTGCAGCATTGAAAACTGTCTATTCATAAATTACTTTAAAACCGTAGTAGCTACCCACACATCGTTTTCAGTCTTCAGTCTATAGGTTTCCCCGCATCCCCTAGTTTTGCTTAATAATAGTTATATTAATCATTCAGATCCATACATTTTTTAAATTTAACTCTCTCAAAATAGTTAAAGAGTCCCTACGAATTCCAGCAATTATTTAACCAACCTAACTATACATACCTACCCTACCAAATAATAATGATAATTCAAATTTATTTTTGGTGAATAGCAGAGTATTGGCTAAGGTTTTTAACAATTCCTCCCTTTGCCGAATGCTTAGTTTAATAACAAAGTTCTAGACCTTTAAAGTTTTGACAATTTTTGAGAGAGAGAGAGAGTGAGAGACATTTCGTTTCGCTCCACCTTTTCTCAGTCGTCACTATGGAGTTGCCATTTGTCAAATTATGGTCTGAAATTCGTATTTACATTATATTTTCCTGTGTATAAATGTAACCCGTAGACATGTCTCTATTAATTAATAACATCTAACAGGATTCATGATATAAATACAAGGCTAGATATTCATCGGAAGTACTTATCTGCCTTCGGAAAGCTGAAATAAATGTTTTGCACAAATGGTAGGTATGAACACTCAACGAGCGGCCTAGGCGGTATATTTGACCGTGCAGCCCAGCGGGGGGGTTTTACCATAAATGGGGTTGTTTCCGTGCTATTTTTCATTCATAAACAAGAACCAGAACGTAATACAAGTATGTATCCTGAAAGGGCGTAAATTGAGCTTTCCAATGACACCCGAACCATCCTTCTACGATTACTGGTTGTCTTGCAACGATCGTGCAACCGAAGGGCAAAATCGCTAAAATACGGTCATTTCGTTAAATAATTACGTGTGTAGTGAGTGAGAGAGGGTGGAGTAGTGTGGAGTAAATGTCAGTGGGCCCACGACGGTCGTGGCGAGCGGTCATGAAGTAACCTACGCTCCTCTCACCGCTCGGCTCTCTCTCAGAGCCAATATTGCGCCAAAATTGCACACAGACATAAGTCGGGCCCCGCTAAAGAAGGGTTAATATCTGTGCTAAAGAGAGAGAGAGAGCATTCCTCTTCGTTGCCTACATCATGTCACTATATATATCCTTCCCTCCTCTCTCTCTCTCTCCATTCCCCTCCCCTCCCCTCTCTATCTCCATGCTCTCACTCTCTCTCTCTGGGCATAATACGCATATTTGCGCTCTTTATAACTCGCCCTGTCGGGCAAAATATTGAGTGGAGGGACTGAAATGGTGTGTAATAAGAAGAGATGGCCGATTCTCCCCATAGACGTCCAACTTCACCCACCTCCGAAGGGACCCCGATATACGAGATACGTAGCTTCATATGGGCGTATTGATCACTTTCATGCTATTATGTATGCAAGCAGAAGTAGCAGGACACCTATGTCAAGAGTGAACACCAATAATTTAATCCATACACAGTAAAAAAGACGGAAATAATATCGTAGATACGAAGTGATGGAAGGGGGAGGGGGGGAGTGTGTATGTTATGTAAACAGGACAGTTCGAAAGAGAGAGTGTAAGTAATTTTCGCTAGATAGGCGTGTGTGTGCTTGTGTGATGGTCTTGTGTAGCTATGTGTCTGCTTGTTTGAGTGTCGCTGTAGGCTATGTATTAGTTATCTCTCTCTCTCTCTCTTAATTATCGCTGTCTTCCTTACGATTACGACATACTAGTGCATGAGAACATAGGAAATAGGGAGCCTCTCTCTCTCTCTCACACACACACAAATGAGAACATAAGTAAACAGGAGTCTGCAGTGAGCCGATTGGGTATACGACTCGGTAGCCTATTCCACATACCTATAACTCTGTTACTAAACGAATAGAGGCAGATCCCTTACACACCAGTCTCTCTCTGTCGCTCGTTTGTTTGCACTCCGGTACAAATGAGGCAGATCCCATGCACATGCAACTAAGATGAACATGGGAATCTGCAGAGAGACAAGTGGCCCACAAAAGGCAGATCCCTTTCATATCCAACCCATTTCGTCCATATGACTATCTGATTTTATCTTGAAATTATCTATTGTTCTTGATCCTACTATAGCACTAGGTAGCCTATTTCACATATCTACGACTCTGTTACGAGAGAGGCAGATCCCTTACACAGCCAATCTCTCTCTCTCTCTCTCTAATTTGCACACTGGTACAAATGAGGCAGATCCCTTACACATGCTACCAAGATGAAAATGGGAGTCTGCAGAGAGACGATTCGCCCACACACGGCAGATCCCTTTCACACCCAATCCATCTCGTCCTATCAAATGATATGTTGAAGGTCTATTGTTATTGATCCCACTATAGCACTCGGTAGCCTATTCCACATATCTACAACTCTTTTACAAAGCAAATAGAGGCAGATCCCTTACACAGCCAATCTCTTTCTCTCTCGCTCTTGTTTGTTTGCACACCGGTACAAATGAGGCAGATCCTTTACACATGCAACCAAGATGAAAATGGGAGTCTGCAGAGAGCCAAGTGGCCCATATAAGGCTGCAGATCCCTTGCACACTCAACCCATCTCATAAACGTTACCTGTTATTTACACTACTTACTATACACCCATGCTATCATTATAGCTGCAACCAAAACACAATTGTAAGAAATAGGAACATAAGAAAATGGGAGTCTGTAGAGAGCCAATTGGCCCACACAAGACAGATCCTTTTCACACCCAACCCATCTCATAACAACTCTCTCTCATTTATCTCTGTCTTCCTTACATTTATGACATCCTAGTCTCTCTGTCTCTCTCACAAATAAGAACATAAGAAAACCGGAGTCTGCAGAGAGCCGATTGGCCCACACATGTCAGATTACTTTCACACCCAACCCATCCCGTGCTCTCTCTCTCTCATATTTATCGCTATCTTCCTTACGTTTACGACATCCTATTCTCTCTTGCCATACTCTCTCTCCCTCACAAATGAGAACATAAACAAAATAAGAAAATGGGAGTCTGCAGAGAGCCGATTGACCTACATAATTATGGCAAATCCCTTTCACACAGAGCCCATCTCGTTCTATCTAGTTTCAAGTTGAAGCTCTATTGTTCTTGATCCCATTATAGCACTCGGTAGCCTATTCCACATATCTACAACTCTGTTACTAAACGAATAGAGGCAGATCCCTTATACAGCCAATCTCTCCCTCTCTCACTCCTTGTTTGTTTGCACAATCTGGTCCTGTAGTTTCTCCATGCCCAATAAGTTAAATTATCTTTTGATATCTGTGACACAGTTTTTGTATCCAACACAATACCCTGCTCACAAAACCGCTCGAACCCCGAACAACGTTGCTTGCAACTTTAATTATTATTATTATTATTTTTATTATTATTGCCTTACTAAGAGATATATACAGTATATATCTCCCTGAATCCATCTTTCCCTCATCTTATGACTTTAATTGCTTTAACACCTTACGAGCGGCCTATGCGGTTTATTTATGTGTACCGCACAGCGGGGTGTTTTTAGCCAAAATAGGGCTGTTTACGTGATCATTTTCATGCCTAAATAAGACCCAGAACGTAAAACAAGTACCTATCCCTGAAAGGGCATAAACAGAGCTTTCGAATGACACCATAACGATCCTTGTATGATGGATAGTTTTCTTGCAATAACCGTGCAACGCGAGTGCAAAAAGCAGGTAATTCGGTACTTTCAGTACATAATTGAGTATGTAGCGAGTGAGAGAGGGAGGAGGGAGCTGAGATTTGTGTCAGTAGGTTCGCCGCGGTGGTCTGGAGCAGTCATACGCTCGCTAGTCTCCTGCCACCACTTGTCTCTCTCTCTCAGCCACATTACGTGCTGAAATTGCCACTCGAGTTATGTCGAGCGCCGCCACATAGTCCAGCTTTATTTAACTCGACTTATGTTGCTCGCCGCTAATTATGGGTTAAACTCTGTGTGTCCAGGCATTTTGGCTCGAACATTCATTCATTTGGGCCCGGTCACTCTTTCAACTCTGGAGGAGGCACTCGTCACAGGCAGTTCTGCCTTTTGTCTCCCTCATCCACATAGACAAATTTTATATAATAACAAATATGTTTACTCACAAGGTCCTCAGGCTTCGTAGACCCATAAATGCTAGTGGAGAGATATTAGACAGACGCTGTTGGGAGAGGTCTCTGTAAGGGAGATAAAGGAAAATAAATGCATGGAAGAATGTTAGAAATGGAATAGAAATGCGGTTATGCAGAAAAGATGTCATTTAAAGATTGGTGTAGTCATGTGTGTGTGTGAGAGAGAGAGAGAGCGAGGTAGGGGTACTATACTCGCGTCACGGGAGGAAAGAAATTCCCGTTTAGCAACTGTCTTCCAACTTGTTTGAGTTAGTGCATTCTTGTAGTGGATAGCTAAATAATATACAATGATGCTGAATACAACAGACGTCAGTGTAAAACAGTAAAATAAATTGTATTTACCTTTTTTTCTAAACTCAAACCTAACTGAAACATAAGTATTAGCACTCAACTGATGAAATACATGGTTGTGGCCGAGCCGCCCGAGCGTATGGAACGAAACGGTGGCGGAGTGAGGGGAGGACAGAGGAGGATGTTAGATAATATACCATATATCTCCCATATAAAGCAATGTTGTTATGTCACATGCGTATAGGTTTGCAGTACAAGGCATATGTGAACAATGAGCACCCTGAATGTAAGTATAAAGGAACATTATTGTAGAGAATATACGAAAATAATTTCAAGGGAGGGATTAGCACCCCATTACTTGAAGGTACGAATGATATATCAGCCACTTATATCTTCAAATGCGTCTAAGATTCATATGAATTGATGTTTCATTAGAAGTCAGTTTACCAAAATAATTTACTCCCAATTTCGTTACAAATTTCAATTCCCCAAAGGAATATGTTCATTTATGTATGTACAGTATGTATATAATATAATGTAAGCAACCTAGTTAACGCCTTGTTTTAATATTATTTTTATATACACTACTATAGTGTAAAATATGACTCACAATGTGGTGAGGGCTCCAAGACCGATGAAGGTGAAAGGTCCCAGAGACTCCAACTGGTTACCGTCCAGGTGACTGAGGAAGAGAAAAGTTCCAACATCCAGATTATATGTTGTTGAATATGGTACTCTGATATAATTATATATAGATACGTTAGTGCATATAATACCGTAGCCTAACACAGTCCATCGAAGATGGTTAATGTTTTTGGCCCCCCTTCTCTGTCATGTTTTGCCCCATTAGTTCTGAGATCTTATGATGTTTGCCCCATTAGTTTGGCGATCATAACCCTCTCCAAACGGCCAATTAAACCTTTCCGCCAACGCTGGATCCGGATGAATAGTTGAATTCTCAGGATTTTAGCACGCCTATATATAAGCAAACAAATAGCCTAACGTAGATTATATGTTTATATGTATCCAGAGGCAGTACTTCTTGTTATCTTGCGATGGGTGAAGACTGTAAGTCTCTAGACCAAGTGGTTCAGTTTTAATTGTGAATATATGTAGGTCCTTTATGGCCGCCGCGAGCCTAGAACCGTTTAAATTCCCGAGTTTCGTCATTTACAGATACTTGTATTTCTGCAAATAAATGGTCTAACGTAGGATATTATACATACCAGAGGCACCCTCCCCCGGGGGATGATAGGACAAACAAATTGTTTGATTAAACTCTATTCTGGCACCCCTTTAGTATGCATGCTAAGTATGGGCTCTCCATCCTGAGGGAGTTGAGGGGTGGAACCAGCCCACCTCCCCCCACACCTAAACCTGCATGCCAAGTATGGGATCTCCATCTTGAAAACTGAGGGAGTTGGGAGGGATCCCCCCTCCCCCTGCTTAAAACCCTTTAACCTCTGAAGTGCGCATGGGGGTAATTGGAAACGTCCCCCTGTGCTGACGTATTTGAGGTGTTTCCGTCACTAAAATATTCATTGTGCCATTAATAGCATTAATACTTATCCATATGCGCCTATTATGGGTTGATTATAAAGGTATTAACCTGAAACAACAATAAAACGAGTGAAAACAGCGTTTGGATGGTCAAAATCGGAGATATAGCCCGCGAGTTGTATAATGTATGGGTGAGGCAATCTGCTTTCCCGCCAATTTCCCCCAAGGCCACTGAGACACAATCGATCGATACTCTCTCTCTCTCTCTTGCACTCGCTTGCTATCAGTGATGACCACACCCTCCAATCGGATTTCTAATGTTAGCACGAAAATATACCTCAGAATAAGGGAATAACAGGGAAAATAGGTGATAACTGAAGGAGAGGAGGAAAGTGGGGAAGGAGGGGAGGTAGAGGACTGAGATTTTGCATGGCCCAGGGGCCAAAAAAAAAAAAATAAATAAAAAAAAAAAATATAAATTTTTTGTTTTTTTTCGATGTCAAAAGTTGATTTTTGTTTTCTCTGACTCTTAAGAGTCTCCCCGCAGTGCGCCGGGGGAACTCTTAAGAGTCTCCCCGCAGCTCCCGGGTTAACACCCAAAAATCGGGGCCGTTTGTAACATCAACTACCTGCCAAGTGGGCATATTTACGGAAAACGAGCTTCATTCCATGCTCTTTTTCATGCATAAACAAGAGCCAGAGTGTAATACAATTATGTTTTCGTGAAAGGGCGATAATAGAGCTTTCCAATGACGCCTGAATCATCCTTGTACGACCACGGGTTCTATTGTAACGATCAATCGCACAACCAGAGGTTGTGCGGAGGAGGTTTTTTCCTTCCCGTGTGTGTGTAGGGTGGCGGCGGTGGTCATAGAACCGGCCCAGTGGTGGTGCCGAGCAGTCAGACCCCGCCTATTGTCCTCCCAACGCACATACTCTCTCTCAGAGCCCCTAATGTGCTCAGAATGCCGCCCGTCATATGACGGGTACCGCGGGATTTTCCATTTATCTCTCGCCCGTCATATGACGGTCACCGTTCGTTAAGGGTTAATATGTATGTCAAGTATGGGCCCTCCATCTTGAAACCATGGGAGTTATTCCCCCCCCCCTCCTCTTAAAACCTATTCTGGCATGCCCTTACTATACTGTCTATGCCAAGTATGGGCTCTCCATCTTTAAAACTGAGGGAGTTGGGGGCTCCACCCTGACCACCCCCACCCTTGCTTAAGACCTATTATGGCACCCCCTTAGTATGCATGCCAAGTATGGGCTCTCCATCTTGAAAACTGAAGGAATAGTTCATGAGCAAACACAGACAGACCAACAGAAAACTCACAGAAAGTGCCCTTTATATAGTAGATGTACTATTATTGATTATATTAATTATTGATTTTTTATTACTGATTTATTTCACCATTGTAACCATTCCTAAGTCACTGTTGACTGCTTTCATGCATCGGTTGGGACTCAGGAAAATCAATGCAAGCTGTTGTTAGGCCTATGTGTTTTTATTTAGCAAAACTTTCTCTAGTGCGGTTTTAAGTGGTTTTATGCCAGGAAATAATGCTATGGAGCTATGTAGGCCAGCTGGGCAGTACGGGGCAAATTTGATATGGAGCTAATTTTAATTAACACCTTTCATACAATTTCAGTGTCAAATAATTGCTAGCGAGCCTGTAATTTAAGAGGAATCATCCTTCGGCTGTGACATTTTCTATAAATGTTTTTTTATCAATTTATCTTAAAAGGGGGTATTGGTTTTTCTTTTCTTCTCAGCTTGATGGAGGTCTAGAGAGGAAACTAGAAAAAGATAATAAACAAAGAAAATACTTATGCAAATAAATACGCTTATCCACCGTTAAATAATATAAATACTGTATAGCTAACATCAAATATCAGTGTTTCACTTCAATATTGGTCTTGTTTCATGTTAAGGATGGTGACCTACTTTTTTTTCTCTCTCTGGGTTGTATCCATTTGGCCCTATTCAGCCTATTGTTTTAAGACATTTCCCCCCCATCCAGGTGTCTATTTTGTTTTTGGCAAGCAGTATCGAACAAGCATATTTGTTTTAAATGTGTTTGATAGCAAGCTAAATTTGTATTTGTTTTTAAAGAAAAATGTGTCCGGCGAAGCCGGATTTCTCCATACAATGCTGGCGAGCGATGAAATCGACACCTGAATGGGGATAAACGTCTTTAAACAGTAGGCTGAATGGGGCCGAATAGATACAAGCCAGAGAAAGAGAGAAAAGGAGAGAAAAAATCAGCTCTTCCTCTTTAAAATTGAAGCAGATGATCAACAACAAATAATGTTACTTTGGTCATTTATGTAACTGTTCCATCGTTGATAAGCAAAAGTTATCTGTATTGACGACAACTACATGTATATATATATTGTATTATACACCTTTAGTCCGTTCATTCTAGGTTGGGCATACATCGTAACCTCTAACCACTGTAACTCAAAAAGGGCTAGAGCAAATGAGTTGTCAATTTCCACACCTATTCCCTGGCCAAGTTTTCCTATTTGGTATAAGAATTAGTTTGATAAATTTAGTCCTTTTTTAGTTACAGAGGTTAGAGGCTCGCTATCGCTAACCAGGAAAAATCGACACTTAAAGGACACGAAAGGTATTAATATTGAACACAAAAATGGGCGAAAGGTCTCAAAATCGCCAATCTAACCGAACGAACATCTTAAAACCTCAAAACTAATATGCTAAACATGAGGGAGAAGGGCATCCAGAAAAAGCGAGTACTACCCCCTTAAGCTTGTACTTGGCTGGACAAAAACTAAGATGATTGGGATTTTACTCAAGCCCAAGTTATTATCTTCAATCTTGTAATAGCTACCTAAATTATGTGAATGTATATTAATCTATTTGTCTTTATCTCTTAATATTCCCCAGGTATATGTATTTTTACACGTTATATGACTTGCGTACATAATTGTCGATGATATTATCTCTATAACAGAATCATGCTATAATTTTATGCATTTTATGTTCTAATTAAGTGCAATGTAATTAAAAATGTACAGCGTATGTAGACGTCAATCTTTTTCATAAAGTTATTTTTATATATCTAAAACTGTCTGACCTTTAGCATTTAGGGGGTAGTGCTTAGTTGTTGGCCTACATATTGATGTAACAATATATTTTTTAGTTTCGTCGTTAGACCTCCATCAAGCTTAGAAGAAAACAAAACCTAGACCCGCTTTCAATTTTTTGTTTTACATTTGTCGGTACAAAAATGGCCCAGCCGAAAGCCGGTTCCTTCTAAAATTAGAGTCTCGCTATTGCTCGCCAGGAAAACATCGACACCGAAATGGCATGAAAGGTCTTAATATTGACCTGACCAAGAAATAAGGCGAAAGGTCTCAAAATCGCAAACTAACGGAACGAACGTCTTAAAATCTCAAAACTAATATGCTAAACATGAGGGAGAAGGGGGTCCAGAAAAAGTGAGTATTACCCTCTTAACATTCTTTGTTACTCGCTAAAGTTACTTGTCTGCCAAATAATGATGTTTCTCGGTGTATAAACTATTCGATGTTATGGGGGGAAGTAGTCGCTTTTTCTGAATCCCCTTCCCCCTCATGTTTAGCACATTTGTTTTGAGATTGTATAACGTTAATTCCATTAGTTTGGCAGTTTTAAGACTTTTGCCCCATTTCTTTGGCATTGTTAAGACCTTTCGTGCCATTTAGATGTCGATGCATTCCTGACGAGCGATAGCGAATCTGTAATTTTAGAAGGAATCGGCCTTCGGCTGGGACATTTTGATACCGAAATATGTACACATTTATCTTGAAAGGGATCTAGGGGGTGATTGTAAAGCTTGGTGGAGGTCTAGCAAGGAAACTAAAACAATAATTAATAAATACGTACATAGACAAAAAAACAAGCACTACCCCCTTAACCCCGACCATTCAATACTTATATTGTATATCTTACTGATACTAGAGGATTATATACAGCTAAGGATGAGACCTTGGTAACCCTGGTCTCTGGGTCTTCTCCTGGGTGACCTGGATGTGTGTGAGTTTGTGTTTTTTATCTGTGTTTATTTTTTGTTTTATGTTGTTTTTGTGTTTTCCCTGTTCTTGCTCTGTCTTGAGTCGGCTACCCCCAACATGGGGATTGGGCCAGAGCATATAGATAGATAGATAGAAGGATGAGGCAATAGGAATCGAAGTGGTCAATATATCTATATTATTTCCAACTTCCACAGACCCCTTTATTAAATAATGTATTTACTGTATTGTGGACAGTTTACTCACAGGGTGGACAGTTTACTCACAGGCTGGACAGTTTACTCACAGGGCGGATAGTTTACTCACAGGGTGGATAGTTCACTCACAGGGTGGACAGTTTACTCACAGGGTGGACAGTTTACTCACAGGGTGGACAGTTTACTCACAGGGTGGATAGTTTACTCACAGGGTAGACAGTTTACTCACAGGGTGGACAGTTTACTCACAGGGTGGACAGTTTACTCACAGGATGGACAGTTTACTCACAGGGTGGATAGTTCACTCACAGGGTGGACAGTTTACTCACGGGTGGATAGTTTACTCACAGGGAGGACAGTTTACTCACAGGGTGGAAAGTTTACTCACAGGGTGGACAGTTTACTCACAGGGTGGATAGTTTACTCACAGGGTGGACAGTTTACTCACAGGGTGGACAGTTTACTCACAGGGTGGACAGTTTACTCACAGGGTGGACAGTTTACTCACAGGGTGGACAGTTTACTCACTGGGTGGACAGTTTACTCACAGGGTGGACAGTTTACTCACAGGGTGGACAGTTTACTCACAGGGTGGACAGTTTACTCACAGGGTGGATAGTTTACTCACTGGGTGGACAGTTTACTCACAGGGTGGACAGTTTACTCACAGGGTGGATAGTTTACTCATAGGGTGGACAGTTTACTCACAGGGTGGATAGTTTACTCTCAGGGTGGACAGTTTACTCACAGGGTGGATAGTTCACTCACAGGGTGGACAGTTTACTCACAGGGTGGACAGTTTACTCACAGGGTGGATAGTTTACTCACAGGGTAGACAGTTTACTCACAGGGTGGACAGTTTACTCACAGGGTGGACAGTTTACTCACAGGATGGACAGTTTACTCAAAGGGTGGATAGTTCACTCACAGGGTGGACAGTTTACTCACAGGGTGGACAGTTTACTCACAGGGTGGACAGTTTACTCACAGGGTGGACAGTTTACTCACAGGGTTGATAGTTTACTCACTGGGTAGACAGATTACTCACAGGGTGGATAGTTTACTCACAGGGTGGACAGTTTACTCACAGGGTGGACAGTTTACTCACTGGGTGGACAGTTTACTCACAGGGTGGACAGTTTACTCTCAGGGTGGACAGTTTACTCACTGGGTGGACAGTTTACTCACTGGGTGGACAGTTTACTCACAGGGTGGACAGTTTACTCACTGGGTGGATAGTTTACTCACAGGGTGGACAGTTTACTCACAGGGTGGATAGTTTACTCACAGGGTGGACATTTTACTCACAGGGTGGATAGTTTACTCACAGGGTGGACAGTTTACTCACAGGGTGGATAGTTTACTCACAGGGTGGACAGTTTACTCACAGGGTGGACAGTTTACTCACAGGGTGGACAGTTTTCTCACAGGGTGGACAGTTTACTCACAGGGTGGACAGTTTACTCACAGGGTGGACAGTTTACTCACATGGTGGACAGTTTACTCACAGGGTGGAGTTTACTCACAGGGTGGACAGTTTACTCACAGGGTGGATAGTTTACTCACAGGGTGGACAGTTTACTCACAGGGTGGATAGTTTACTCACAGGGTGGACAGTTTACTCACAGGGTGGATAGTTTACTCACAGGGTGGATAGTTTACTGACAGGGTGGACAGTTTACTCACAGGGTGGACAGTTTACTCACAGGGTGGACAGTTTTCTCACAGGGTGGACAGTTGACTCACAGGGTGGACAGTTTACTCACAGGGTGGATAGTTTACTCACAGGGTGGACAGGGTGGACAGTTTACTCACAGGGTGGACAGTTTACTCACAGGGTGGACAGTTTACCCACAGGGTGGACAGTTTTCTCACAGGGTGGACAGTTTACTCACAGGGTGGACAGTTTACTCACAGAGCAGACAGTTTACTCACAGAGCAGACAGTTTACTCACAGGGTGGACAGCTTATGGATAGTTTAATCACAGAGTGGACAGCCTATGGGCAGTTTACTCACAGAGTGGACTGGCTATGGATAATTTACTCACGGGTGGACTGGCTATTGTTACGAACTGGCACTCGGGTACACAAGGGCTCTCAATCAGGACTCGAATACGGCTCGCTGCCACAACGGAAACACACGATCCCAACCCCTGAGTACTGCCAGCCAAACAAAAAACACCAATTCCCTCCAGAGTTCAATCTGCTATAACGGGGTATACAAGAACTCGGTACTAGTGTTCAACAACAGACTAATAAAGAGACAGGAATTATCTAGTCTGGTCAACAATCAAACAAAGAAGTAAGAAACAACAACACCAAAGAATAGTGTTGGCCGAAGCCGAAGTAATCCACCCTTGACTAAGAACTTAAGAAGTCCTCCACCCTCTACTTCGGATCGGCACTATTACGTTACGTTAATTAATAGTCCTTAAGCATCGAGCAAGGAATCTTCTGAAAAAAGTTAGATGCTTCTCGGATGCTCGTAAGAAGTACGTATCGGATTTTGAACAGTAACTCAATAAGCAAAACACTGGCAATTAAATACTATTAAAGGTTTAAATTGGCATAAGAATAATTAAAAGAATATGCAATAGTAAATGGCAAACATTAAAAAGAAGTACTCCGCAAATGCAACGGCAATAGCCTACTCGGATTGTGCTCGTGGGCCACTAATCACTAAACTAGCCAAGCTTGCAACACATGAAATCAATAGTGCATAAACAATATCATACATAAGGAAAGCTTCAATACTATTCTGTATCTACTAATCGAGTAAAGTCTAGCTGGGGTACTGTGGGCAAAAGGTAGCAGTGACTGAGCAAAAACAGCTCGTAGCCTAGCGAAGTCCTCACAACTGTTTAAAGTATTACGTTAAAACTGACAAGTGCACTTTGAGAAATCCAGATCCCTTGTATCTGGTTTTCTCCCGGCTCCTTGACAAAGTAAAAACAAACTGTTAATAAAATACAGGGTGGTTAGGCTCTTGCCCTCACGCACTGTTAATTATTAACTCAACACAGTCAGCCGCGAAGACAACCTAGGCTTCATTGAACCGAAACGAGTATGCAGGTTTATCGCTTAACCACTGCATCAAACAACAACTCGTAACACAGAAAAGCCTTACCCCAGTCTAGCATTACCTAGACTAGCAGAAAACAGGAATAATAATAATAACACACAGGGAAATGCATATACAAGTGCAACAAACATAAATCAATCCTATTCTAAGTTAACCCTTCCAAAATAGGCTATCTAATAGGCAAGTATCTCGTGAGAACTCAAGCGATAATACGTTGGCTGACTAGCTCTGCACCAACGGGACCATGGAAGTTAAACAGGCAGGGAAAATAGGAGATAAGGATGTAAGGTAGTAGAGAAAGTTCACATCAGTCAGAAGAATATATATAGTTAGCAAGGGAAATGAGAAGTCGCTCTGCCTAATGAGTTCTGATGAAAAAATGGCTAGACTTTCCTTTTTATACCCGGCCCTCTAGTGAGCCCAACGTGAACTACTAAGGACCGCCCACTGACAACCATTACGTAATTTCTCTCTCTCCTCTGGGATAGACAAGAGGGAGGAATGGGAGTGAGTTAGGCCCACCTCCCGCCTGGCGCACCCACTGACCCCCATCTGTGGCCGTTTCTCTTCCCATCATTACAAATAAGTTTTACACACAATACTTATAACTAATGATATAAAATAGAACTCGTTGACTCAGATGAAAACAAAATACATATTCATAATACTTATAGTACAACGGCTCACATGAACTAAGTTAGGAAACTCTACATAGACTACAGCCAAAGTTCCTGCCCTGACGATCCTAGCGAGAGTGGGGCATGACTAGGTGTTCTGTACAGCATGCTCACACGTGGACATGCGTCACACTATGGATAATGTACTCACAGGGTGGACATGCTATGGATAATGTTTTCACAGGGTGGACATGCTATGGATAATTTACTCACAGGGTGGACAGGCTATGGATAGTTTACTCACAGGGTGGACAGGCTATAAATAGTTAACTCACATGGTGGACAGGCTGTGGACAGTTTACTCACACGGTGGACAAGCTGTGGACAATTTACTCACAGGGTGGACAGGCTGTGGACAGTTTACTCACAGGGTGGACAGGCTGTGGACAGTTTACTCACAGGGTGGACAAGCTGTGGACAGTTTACTCACAGGGTGGACAGGCTGTGGACAGTTTACTCACAGGGTGGACAGGCTGTGGACAGTTTACTCACAGGGCGGACAAGCTGTGGACAGTTTACTCACAGGGTGGACAGGCTGTGGACAGTTTACTCACAGGGTGGACAGGCTGTGGACAGTGTACTCACAGGGTGGACAAGCTGTGGAGACCGTGGAAAGCACCCCTAGTGAGGTGAGTAAGAAGGTTGTCACTCAGCACCAGGATCATGAGGCGCCACAGTTCCTCAAAGGTGTTGGGTTGTAACCGACGTATATTGTTGTGGGACAGATCTCTGGGGGAGAACAAACACATCAAAGGTGTTGGGTTGTAACCGTCGTATATTGTTGTGGGACAGGTCTCTGGTGGAGAAAAAACATTTACAGCAAAGGTGTTGGGTTGTAACCGTCGTATATTGTTGTGGGACATAATCTCTGGGGGAGAACAAACATTTACAGCAAAGGTGTTGGGTTGTAGCTGACGAATGATGATTGAAATGTCTCTCGAACAAGTGATTTATGCAGTGTAAGATATGGTTAGTCATTATATTTAATATTTAAAAAAACAACAGAGTAAATATTATTACAAATGAATGCCAACAGCAGTATCAGTAATGGTCTTCATAATACTGCAACTACTATACGCGGTGTGCGACTCTGAAACAATTGCCTTCATAAAAACTGCATAAAATCGAGTTCAGTTGGATTCGATCATTCCTGCAATCAGTTGAGGATTTAATGTGAAAAGCAAAGCAGCTTAGGGCATTGGTAGACATATTATTTTACACATTACTAGCTTGAGCGAAATAATATTTTGTTTGTTTTCTTATTTACGTTAAGGGTTTTAATTAGCTTAGATCCATTTACTCTGTTGTTGTTCGAATAATCATATTCGAATAAGGTATATTTACCCCCACTATCAACATCTTACAGATTTAAATATTTTTATCAAATCCAACTGATTTGACAATATTAATCCACTTTCGTTTAGCCACCTCTGTAAAATGTAGTTTTCTAAAATGTATATGGATAAAAATAAACGATTTTACACAACTTCAGAGTTATATCCCGAAATCAATGGAATTATTCACTCTCTTGTCGAACCGTTAAATACATGGGTCCAATTTAAATGACCTAAAATGTACTGCTTATAGCCACCATAAAATTACAAAACCAAAAGCCATACTAGTGTACTCACAGATTAACAACATTCTCGTAGCCCTTGATGACTTGGGTGTCCAGGGTTCCGTTGAGTTGGTTGTTGGCCAAGATCCTGGGGAGACATAAAACTATATTCAGTTTAAAAGGGGCCACCAGCAATTAACAGGCTTCGTACTATCTCACTTAAGGGGCTAGTGGCACTTATTTTGCTTATTAACTCATTTACTTTTATAGTTTCCTCGCTAGACCTCCATCAAACTTCGAAAAACAGCCTCTAGAACCCCCTTAAAAACCCCCTCTAGAACCCCCTTAAAAACACCCTCTAGAACCCCCTTAAAGATAAATGTGACATTTATCGGTAGAAACATTTCCCGAACGTCTTAAAATCTCAAAACTAATTAAGTCTTTTATTTGCCAAGATCCTGGGGAGACGGAAAAATAGGTCGATTATAGTCCGGTTAAAGCCGGTATCACACGAGCGATTTTGTCCTCAACATTTATCCTTAACACTGGTCTGGCAGCTCATGAGGCCAACATTTAAAATTTTCGGTCACCTAAATTTATCTATCACCAGTGTAGTTTACATACCAGTTAAAAATATTCCAAGATCCTGGGGAGACGGAAACCAAGGTGGATTATATTCAGTTTAAAAGGGGCCACCAGCAATTAACAGGTTCGATCTATCTCACTTAAGGGGCTAGTGGCCTTTGTTTTGGTTATTACCGCATGTATTTGTATAGTTTCCTCGCTAGACCTCCATCAAGCTTAGAACAACACCCTCTAGACCCCGTTTCAAGATAAATTTGTAGATTTTTCGGTAGAAAAATGTCCCGGCCGAAGGCTGGTTTTTCTTAGAATTACAGGCTCGCTATCACTCGCCAGGAAAAAGTTGACACATAAATGGCACGAAAGCTCGAAAAAATTGACAAGGAAATGGAGCGAAAGGTGATAAAATCGCCAAACTAATGGGCCGAACGTCTTAAATTCTCATAACTAATTAAGTCTGTTGTTGGCCAAGATCCTGGGGAGATGGAAAACTTGGTGGATTATATTAATTTTTAAAGGGGGCATCACACGAGCGATTTTTCCCTCAACACTGGTCTGGCAGCTTATGATGCCAACTGTGACGCCTGCAGCTCAGCAGAACTCCACGGGGGCTCAGCCGCTCGCTTGGCCACTCGCTAACACTCGCCAGGGCAGTGTATTTGGCTACAGTCTATCTACAATGTTATACTTTCTTTCTTGTGAATCGTCATGTCACAGGCAGTATAGAAGTGGTCTTTATTTTCGCCTGTGACAATGCATTATATTTTATATCATCAGTTATAAGTTTAATGTATAAGACTGAATGATACAGCTAGAGAGTGTGAGTGAGTAAGTGCAGGAGGCAGAGGGTTGTATGCGTAGTGTTACACGTTGTCTCGGTGACGTCATGCCACGGCCGGGCCCTCTGAGTAGCTGGCCGCCTTACCGCCCTCCTTACGCGGCAGGAGGTAGTCCCCCCGCACTCCCTGTTGTCTTTGTGCCTTCCTTGCTCAGAGCTTGCCTGACCAGCATACCCTTCACATCTCCCTTGCCACCTGTCCCCGACTTCTACCTATAGAACACTTTCTCTCTCTCTCAACTTCTTACCTCTCATTCTTCCAATCTATTTAATATCATAACTCCCCTTTGGTTCTGCACGATTTCATACATCGCCATCGTATTATATGCTGAAGCTCTCAGATATTCCATGTTTAGTTAGACATTTTGGAGGGGTTAACATTTTGTCTGTAGAGGTTCGACACACTCACTGTCTCCCTACCTATTTCTTGGTTGTCTGCTGGGCTATTTAATGCTAGACTGGGGTAAGGCTACTGGTGTTGTGATTTCCGATGTGTACCAGGTTTAGTTGAACCTGTACAATCGCAACGGATACGTGGGAAGCCTAGGTGGTCTTTCTGACTGTGTACCTTGTGAGTTTAGCACTGTGTTGCGAGTGAGGGCTTTTGCCTCTGCCACCCAACACTGTGCTAACTCGTTTTGCTTTGACTTTGAGAGGGTCGCCAGGAGAGAACCAGATACTCTAGCGATCTGGATCTCTCAAGAGAGCACCCCGTCATTTAACATACTTTGGCCGTACAGTCTTAAGGACCTCGCTAGGCTACGAGCCCCTTGCTCAGCCATTGTTTCCTAGCCTACGACATCCCAGCTAGACTTTATTCGCCTAGCAGGCACCCGATGAGGATTATAACTCTTATGTTATGTATGCAGCATTTTTATTCACGTTGATTGTAAGCCTTGGTTGTTGTTGAGTTGCACAACCCGAGCAGGCTTTTGTGTTGCCCGAGGAAGTACTTCTTTTGTTGTTGGAGATCATACTATTGCGCATTTATCGTTATTCCCGTGCCAGTTAACACTGTATGTCCATACACTTGTCATATCTTGTTCCTGCTTTATATAACTGTTCAAAATCCGATTCGATCATCTTAAGCAGCATCAGACTTTCTTCAGAAGATTCCCGTTCGATGCTTTAGGACTTTCATTCACTTTCTTTAACCCGTACAGCCCCAGCGACGCGTCTGACGCGTCACCCTAATTGCGCCGACCGTAACCTCAGGTGTAGCCACTCAAGAGGGCTCAGATTTGTATGGTAACTGTGTACGTATCCCACGCAACCGTGCCGATGGTTGAAAACTCTCAAAGTCCACGTGCGTGCGCGTGAGCGCGCAATAACCTGTTTTTTTGGAGTAATTGCCTTCAATTTTTTACTCCTGTAAAATACGTTTTCGGGGGCTCTGTAGGACCATTCTTTAAGCTTTTTGAGCGGTTTTTCGTGGTTTTTCCTTCATTCCTAACCCATTCGCTATTGTTTCTGGAATAAAACCATTTTTTGAAAACCGGCCGGGTTCTGGTGAACAAACATTACAAAACTAGCCGGGGCTCCACGGGTTAATATAGGAGTGACAGATTATTATTGTTTAGAGTTACTTTAATTATACCTTCTTCTTGTTTGCATTAAATCATTCCAGTGATTTAATTAAGCTCTCTATCTTTTCCTTGTATACTTTATTAACACCTTATTGGCGGGCTAGGCGGTCTATTTATATGTACCGCCCAGCGGGGTGTTTTTAGCCAAAATAGGGTTGTTGACGTGATCATTTTCATGCCTAAATAAGACCCAGAGCGTAAAACAAGCATCTATCCCTGAAAGGGCATAAACAGAGCTTTCCAATGACACCATAACGATCCTTGTATGACCGCTAGTTTTCGTGAAACAACCGCGTAACACGAGTGCAAAAACCATGTAATTCGGTACTTTCCCCATACATTTCAGTATGTAGCGAGTGTGAGAGGGTGGAGGAGGGTGGGATTCGTGTCAGTAGGCCCGCCATGGTGGTCTGGAGCAGTCATACGCTCGCTACTCTCCTGCCACCACTTGTCTCTCTCTCTCAGCAACATTACGTGCTGAAATTGCCACACGACCTACTGTATGTCGCGCGTCGCCACATAGTCCAAATTTATTTAACTCGACTTATGTTGCGCGCCGCCAATAGAGGGTTAACGTAATTGTATGTTGTTGTGATCAGGCTGTATCAGAGAATCATCAGCCTGTAGTAGTAGTGCATTTATACCGAGTTATAGGATACCCTGCTATCTCAGATTTAACTCTGGAGGGTATAGGTTGTTTTTGTGAGCCGGCATTATAAGTTCGAGGGTTGGATCTAGTGTTACCGTTGTGGCTGTGTGCCTTTCTAGTCCAATGATTAAGAGCCCTTGTTTTATACGAGTCCCGGTCGTAACACAACATTTAAAATATTTCGGTTACCTAAATTTATCTATGACCAGTGTAGTTTCCGATACCAGTTCAAAATATTCCAAGATCCTGGGGAGACGGAACATCATGTATTCAGTTTAAAAGTGGCCATCAGCAATTAACAGGTTTCGAACTATCTCATTTAAGGGGCTAGGGGTGTTTTTTGTTTTCTTGTTTTATTCTTGTTTATTAAATAATTTATTTTTTTGTTTCCTCGCTAGACCTCCATCAAGCTTGGAAAAATACCCTCTAATACCCTCCAAGATAAATTTGTACAATTTTCAGTAGAAAAATTTCCCGGCCGAAGGCCGGTTCTTCTTAAAATTACAGGCTCTTAATATTGAATAAAAAATGAGGCGAAATGTCTCAAAATCGCCAAACTAACGGAATGAACGTCATAAAACCTCCAAACTAATATGCTAAGCATGAGGGAGAAGGGGGTCCATAACAAAGCAAGTACTACCCCCTTAAAGGGAGATGGTTGGTTGGTTTTTGGCCCTGCTTCTCCCTCATGTTTTGCCCCGTTAGTGTTCAGATTTAAAGACGCTCGTGCCATTAGTTTGTCGACTTTTAGACCTTTCGTCCCATTTTGTTATCTGTATCAAGACCTTTCCTAACATTAAGTGTTGATATTTTCCTGTCGAGTGATAGCAAGCCTGAAATTTTAGAGGAATCGTCCTTTAGCCGGGACATTTTTCTACCGAAAAATGTACAAAGTTATCTCGAAGGAGGGTCTAATAGGTGTTTTGTAAAGTTTAATGGAGGTCTAGCGAAGAAACTAAAAGAAAAAAATTTAAATAAATAAATTGGGTAATAAATAACCCCTACCCCCTAAAATTAAATGACTATATACGGATTTGAACGATCCTAGTTACAGTCCGTTCATTCTTGGTTGGGCAGAAATCGTAACATCTAACCTCTGTAACTCATAAAGGGCTAGAGCAATCCAGCTAATATTTCTACCATTTAGGAAGAGTCACTCAGGGAGGAGGTGTGGATATGTACAGCCCATTTGCTCCAGTCCTTTTTTAGTTACAGAGGTTAGAGGTCAGGATTTCTGGCCTACCTATAATGAATGGACTATATTCAAGTAATTTCTCCAGCACACAAACAGCTTACATTATTATATAGTAATGTGGCTATCCATAAAGGATCATAGGTAAAGGTTTAGGAATGGGTCTTCGTAATTAACCCCTTCTGTACCGGCAACGTCTTTTCTATTTGATTTCAGCTACAATTAGATGATTTTATGAAGCTTAGGAATGATGTATGGTAGCTAAAAATAGGAATCGAGATAGTCTGTGGGATATTAATAGGTAGACGTCCTTCCTAAGCTGAACAAAATCGTCTAATAGTTGCCATAATATAATGAAAAGTACATCACCGGTAAAGAAGGGGTTAAGGGGGTAGTGCTTGGTTTTTGGTCTATGTACGTATTTATTTACCTATTGTTGAGTTTCCTCGCTAGACTTCCATCAAACTAAAAAATAACACCCGCTAGACCTTCTTTCAATGTGTACATTTTTCGGTAGAAAAATTTCTTGGCCGAAGGCCGATTCCTTCTAAAATTGCAGGCTCGCTATCGCTCGCCAGGAAAAAACGACATCTACATAGCACAAACGGTCTTAATATTGACAAAGAAATAGGGCGAAAGGTCTTAAAATTGACAAACTAACGGAATGAACGTCTTAAAATCTTAATATTGACAAAGAAATAGGGCGAAAGGTCTTAAAATCGACAAACTAATGGAACGAACGTCTTAACATTTCAAAACAAATATGCTAAACATGAGGGAGAAGGGGGTCCATAAAAAGTGAGTACCACCCCCAAAACCCATTTCAACACGATGACGCCTTCTCTCCTTTAACTCTGGCTAAAATGTGACGAGGTTATGCAGTGTAAGAAGGACCTCAGTTATTCAGAGGGTTTACTGTGATCGTAACCACCCCTTTGTGTCCTAGAGGTAGACTATAAGCTAAAGAAACCCGTCTAATAGTAACCATAATATGATGGCCCTAAGTTTATGAAGAGGGTTTATTGAGATCATATTAACCCCTTTGAGTCCTAGAGGCATATTGTAAGCTACATAACACCGTCTAATGGTAACCAGCATATGATGGAAATGACGTCATCGTTCTAAAGCGGTTAAATGGTCAGCCACATGGATTAAATTAGGTAGCTAACATATACTGTATACATAATTATGAAATATACATACCCTAGGCGGAGTGAAAACCTTTGGAAAGGCTTCAGTTATAAAATAATATTTTTCCAATGTGCATATCACACGAGTTAAGCAGGTATCACACAAGCGCGTTTTTCCTCAACATTTATCCTCAACACTGGCCTGGATGCTTATGAGGTAAACATTTTAACTTTTTCGGTTACTTGAATTCATCTATCATTAGTATTGTGTCCAATACCAGTGCAAAATATTCCAGAAATTTTGCCAGAAAACTGTTAATTATCATATGCTGAATATAAAAGCTCTCGTGTGATACCGTCTTTACAGGCTACTGAACAGCCAACAGTCTCGAGGTTGAGACATACAAAACACATGTAATGTAGTATTTTTTTATGATAATACGGCTGACATTAGTATAATATTAATGAGCAAGGGGCACATTAATTTTAGTGTGGGAGAAATTATGCAATTACATCGTTGATTTAAAAGTATGATAAACAAACCAGTTATATTGAATCGTAGAATAGGATAAATAGTATTGGAATTATATATATACATATATAAATATATATATATATATATATATATTATATATATCTATATATATATATTAACTGTATATATATCTTATATATATATATATATTATATATATATATATATATATATAATATATATATATATATAGATATACAGTATATATATATATATATATCTATATATATATATATATATAGTATATATATAATATATATATCTATATATATATATACTGTATATATACAGTATATATATCTATAATATATATATATATATATATATATATATATATATATTTATATATTATATATATATATATATATATATACATATACAGTATTATATATACAAATTATATATATATACCGGTATATATATATATATATATATATATACTTATACAGTATATATATATATATATATATATATATATATATATACTGTATATATATATATATATATATATATATATATATATATATATATATATATATATATATATATATATATATTTATATATGTAGTAAAACTCGCTAGGAAAATTGAAACAATGGAATACCAAGCTTTCGGCTATTCTCTCAAGACATCTTCAGGGTAATACAAGAAAACAGGGGGAGAGTGAGGCTTAAATACCCATCCTAAATCATCTGTTAGTTGCTAACTAGCATATAAATACAAAAAGTGTTGCCAGCCTACTACCTGTAGCCACATTTCTAGGATCATACTTATTTTATATACAAAATAATTATTTACATAAAATTATATACATTGAAATATGCCTAGCAATACAATATAATCATATATACAATTTGATACACATCAATGAACTTGCAGATCCCTTTCAGACTGATATCGTAACTTATGTAAATATGAAGAAATACATATAGGGCTACCTGTAGAAATACATGTAATTACATATACATACACATATACATGTATACTGTATACACACATACATTACATACCGGTACATACAAATAAATATTACATATATAAGAACAAAATAAAAATGGGAGTCTGCAGAAAGCCAATTGGTCACACAAGGCAGATCCTACCCACACCCAACCCTAATTATAAGGCCGAATTATAGGCCCAACTCACAAATACTATGGACCCTGGGGACTGACCTTCCCAAAATGGTCAGATCAACATAAGGATAAAAGGAGTCTGTAGAAAGCCGAATAGCCCACACCTGGCATATCCCCCTCACAACTAAGTAGTATATAAATTATACATAAACACACATATACATACACACACCTACATACACACACACACATGTACTGATACATTTAAAAACATACATATATACAATAATTATTATAACAAAAATATATATATATATAATACATAGTGATCATACCTCATTTGTATAATATTAATAAGGTACCTAACTATCTAATACTATGAAGATAGACCTCACAAAAAGGGTCAGATGTCAAACTACAAATTGGGATGAGGCTAAGATGATCTACTGGTCAAGCTGCTATTATGAAAGACTATTTGCCGAGTCCGCCTTGATCAGAGAATGTAGAAACACTATGAATCTAAATGATGGCCTTTACAAAATAGATAACATCCTGCTAAATCTCCTCAATGAAAATTATAAAATAAAAAGAGCTAGACATAGATGTCCAGACCGTCAGATCATAGATTGAAACAGCTTGTAGTTTGACATCTGACCCTTTTTGTGAGGTCTATCTTCATAGTATTAGATAGTTAGGTACCTTATTAATACTATACAAATGAGGTATGATCACTATGTATTATATATATATTTTTTTGTTATAATAATTATTGTATATATGTATGTTTTTGTATGTATACAGTATATATGTGTGTGTATGGAGGTGTGTGTATGTATATGTGTGTTTATGTATAATTTATAATTATACTGTTTAGTTGTGAGGGGGATATGCCAGGTGTGAGCTATTCGGCTTTCTACAGACTCCTTTTATCCTTTTGTTGATCTGACCATTTTGGGAAGGTCAGTCCCCAGGGTCCATAGTATTAGTGAGTTGGGCCTATGATTCGGCCTTATAATTAGGGTTGGGTGTGGGAAGGATCTGCCTTGTGTGACCAATCGGCTTTCTGCAGACTCCCATTTTTCTTGTGTTCTTCTATAATTATGTAATGTTTATTTGCATGTACCGGTATGTAATGTATGTGTGTAAACAGTATGCATGTACAGTATATGTGTATGTATATGTAATTATATGTATTTTTTTTTCTATATTCCAACTTACTTCCTCTCGGGCATAGGCTGAGAGCCTTAACATTCACCGCTTTACAATGAACAGTGAAGCCCGTGAGGTCTTGTTCCAGTCTAGGGAGTGCGACATGTGAAGCACGTAGAGTACAACGAGCACCTGCCATCTTGCCTTCACATGAGGCACGGTGCTCACTCATGGCCCGAAACGACCCCATCTCTGAAGCCATCTCGTTCCCGTGCTTCACTGTCTCACCCCCTACACTCGGACTCTCACACTTACACACACACAACGCCACCTGTTGAGCAGATAACTCACCAGGCATTGCACCCCTATAGCATATTTTGAATATGGGAATATTCATACACTGCTATTTAATCAGGGAACAATTTCTACAGGTATATGTATTTCTACAGGTATATGTATTTCTTCATATTTACATAAGTTACGATATCAGTCTGAAAGGGATCTGCAAGTTCATTGATGTGTATCAAATTGTATATATGATTATATGCATTGTTAGGCATATTTCAATGTACGGTATATATGTAAATATCTTTTGTATATAGAAAAAGTATGTTCCTAGAAATATGGCAACAGGAAGTAGGCTGGCAACACTTTTTGTATTTATATGCTAGTTAGCAACTCACATATGATTTAGGACGGGTATTTAAGCCTCACTCTCTCTCTGTTTTCTTGTATTACCCTGAAGATGTCTTGAGAGAATAGACGAAAGCTTGGTGTTCCATTGTTTCAATTTTCCTAGCGAGTTTTACTACATAATTTGATCACACGTATTTGTGATTATACCTCCATATATATATATATATATATATATATATATACTGTATATATATACCGTATATATAAATATATATTTATATATATTGTTAGGCGAGTGCTGTAATTTAGCACGCTTTATAATGGTTCGTTATTTCCACCCTAGGAAAGCTTGTAAGCGTAAATCACCAACGGGAACACAACTGGCTTTAATATTACAACCCTTATATACTGTATATATATACTGTATATATATTTGTTTTTTCTATAATCCAAATTATTTCCAACTACTCCCTCTCGGGCATAGGTTGAGAGCCTGCACACTCTACCGCTGAACACGGTATATATATATATATATATATATATATATATATATATATATATATATATATATATACCGGTATATATATTATTATTATTTTTTTTTTTTTTATTTTTTTTTTTTTTTCAAGAAAACAACACCCACAGCATTAGTGTCCCTGTTGTAGAACATTGATTGACAGGCAATGTATTTTATGTTGCTTGATCACACAGCCTGCGACTTAAGGGGGAAGTAGTCGCTTTTTCTCGATCCCCTTCTCCATCATGTTTAGCCCCATTAGTTTTGAAATTTTAAGACGTTCGTTCCATTAGCTTGTCTCGCCCCATTTTTTTGTCAGTGGTTAGACCTTTCGTGCCATTTAGGTGCCGATTTTTTCCAGGCGAGCAACAGCGAGCCTGTAATAATAGGAAGAACCGACCTCCGGCCGGGCCATTTTTCTACCGAAAAATGTACAAATTTGTCTTGAAAGGGTGTCTAGATGGTGTTTCTTGAAGTTTATCGGAGGTCTAGGGAGGAAACTCGAAAATAAGTTCATAAATGTATATATAGGCCAAAAAACGAGCACTAGCCCCTTAATGTTTGGATTAAATCTGCATGTGTTGCTGTTCTACACATTCCAATAATACTCTACCTATGGTCATACACAAATCTGCATGTGTTGCTGTTCTACACATTCCAATAATACTCTACCTATGGTCATACACAAATCTGCATGTGTTGCTGTTCTACACATTCCAATAATACTCTACCTATGGTCATACACAAATCTGCATGTGTTGCTGTTCTACACATTCCAATAATACTCTACCTATGGTCATACACAAATCTGCATGTGTTGCTGTTCTACACATTCCAATAATACTCTACCTATGGTCATTCACAAATCTGCATGTGTTGCTGTTCTACACATTCCAATAATACTCTACCTATGGTCATACACAAATCTGCATGTGTTGCTGTTCTACACATTCCAATAATACTCTACCTATGGTCATACACAAATCCTACATTGATGAAGGAACTGCAAGTGAAAACAAGAACGTTCAGACTCTGTTTATCACCCCCTTCGGCTGGGAGATTTTACTACCGAAATATGTACAAATATAATTATCTTGAAGAGGGATCCTGGGAATGTTTTGTTTAAGTTTGATAGAGGCCTAGCGAGGAAACTAGAAACATTATTTATAAATTAATAAATAGACCAAAATGTGAACCATCCCCCCTTAACAGTAATTATAATGCTGTATGTACCCTGTGGTGGGTTATCAAGGGGGATTACTTTACCCAGGTACTGCATTTAACCCTTCCTACCCGGTCTGCCTTAGGTAAGGACAGCACGAAAGAAGGGCCGCTACCCGGTATGCCTTATCTAAGGCATGAGCTTAATAGCCTAATTAAGCTTGGTCCGAACGCCGTGCGTACGACGTATGTCAACAAACCCAAGCGTTCGTCACCGCACCTCCGAAAACAAGAAGGAGAAGACTCCTCAATGTTATTGTTCTGACGTCATGACGAAATTAGTGTCTAAAAAGCCCCCATATTGGCAACATCTCTGCAATATTGGCTCCACTGAAATCGTCATCACAACTGAACCAGTTGACTTACAGAGCTCTACTCAATGCCAAAATACAGATTGAAAACCGCACTACGATTATAGATGAGTGGGAAAGTTCTAGCAGTGAAAATAAACATAAATACGGTAGCCTAGGCCTAGACGTTTTTCAGCCATATCGCCCGGGTAGGGGCGACCGTCATTGGGTAAGACAGCCCGGGGAGGAAGGGTTAAGGGGGGATCAGAAGAAAAAGAGACACCGAGAATACTTAGAGAAAATGAAGGGATGATTTTAAGACCTTCCGCCCCATTTCCTTGTCAATATCAAGTCCTTTCGTCCTATTTAGGTGTAGATTTTCTGCCTGGCTAATGATAATGAGCCTGTAATTTTGGAAGAACTGGCCTTCGGCCGGGACATTTTTCTACTAAACATTTTACAAAATAATCTAGAAGGGGGATCTAATCGATGTTTGTTTATGTTTGATGGAGTTCTAGGGAGGAAACTAGAAGAATAATTAATAAATACAAAAATTGCCCAATAAGTGAACCATCCTCCTTAAAGCAGTGTAAGTCATAAACTCCCAGAGAACTATCCCTTATACTTCAACAATACAAAAGTCGTCCCTTCATCTTCTCTCAGTATTCTCGGTGTCTCTATTTCTTTTGATCTCTCTTGGAAAGACCATATCACCACTCTTGCTAATACGGCTTCCCAGAAGTTGGGTGTGCTCAACCGCCTCAAGGGGTTATTTACCCCTGCACAGCTTCTTGCTCTGCACAGGGCCACACTGCATCCTGGTATTGAGTAGTGTTCGCATGTGTGGTGAGGATCCTCTCAGACAGCACTTCTAGACAAAGTTGAAGAGAAAGACTTTTTTCTTATTAACTCCCGTTCAATCACCGATTCTCTGCAATCTCTGTATTCACCACAATGTTGCATCACTCTCTCACTATTCTATCGCTATTACAATAATCAGTGTTCCTCCGAGCTCTATCAGTGTATACCACCTCCTCTATGTAGGGTACGTAGCACCCGTCTTGCAACACAATCCCAACCCTACTCTGTGCAACTTCATCCATGAGTGAAACGATACTCCCAATCATTCTTCTTTTCAACAGCTGAGCTCTGGACCTCTCTCCCTGAATCCATCTTTCCCTCATCGTATGACTTAAATTGCGTCAAACTCCGTGTGTCCAGACATTTTGGCTCTAACATTCCTTTGATTTTGGCCCTGTAACTCTTTCAACTCTGGGGGAGGCACTCGTTACAGGCAGTTTTACCTTTTTGTTTCCCTCATCCCCATAGAAGAAACAAAAACGAATGAAGGAAAGATTGATTGAGGGAGATAGTTCTAGATTTCACTTGTTGAGTAGAAGGACTGAGAAAATTTGATAATTCTTGGGTTGGAGAGCTGGACAGAATAGTGTGATTGTGCTGAAAGGCGAGTAGCAGCTCCCACTGGACGTAAAGAAGCGGGTAGGCAGTAAGAGAGCTCTGAAGAACACTGATTGTTGTAATAGTGATAGAAGACTGAAAGAGATGCAAAATGGTGGCATGTGGAAAGAGATTGTAGGGAACTAGTAAGGGGAAGGGTTGTTGATGATGAGAAGAAATGCCTTTGACTCTACGCTTTCTAGAAGTGCGATATGGGTGGAACCTCCCCAAACATGCGAACAATACTTGATACATGGGTGCACTATGCCCCTATATAGAGCAAGAAGCTGTGCGGGGGTGAAAAGCCCACATATGAGGGTTGAGCACACCAAGCTTTTGGGAAGCTGTTTAAGCAAGAGTGGTAATGTTGTCTTTCCAAGCAAGGTCAGGAAAAAAAAGAAACACCAAGAATGCTGAAAGAAGATGCCAATTTTGAGCCACATTTTAACTACGGACCACCGTAACCTTGCATGTTTTGGGTATTCATATATATATGGTTGGATTTACGCTTGCATTTCCTACACGATGATGTGGTTTTCTTTGCATTTTGGAAGAGTCGCCAAATCGGCCTAGGTCTAGCACAGGGCAATGCTGAGTCCTAGGGGTGTCTATCATTTCCTGGGTTAATCACTGAGTTTAGTAACTCTTGCTTGGTGACTACATCATTCAGGAACCCTTGTGAAGCTATTACGAGATTGGCCCTACGAGAGTTAAACAACTCGTGCTCTAAACCCTTGCTCGATGGCACCATCTTTCAGCAGCCACTATGAGGCAATTTTGGGAATGGCAGTATGAAATTTCAGCAACCCTTGGCTCTCCACCCGAGTTCAGCAACCCTTGCTATAGTCCGTTCATTCTAGGTTGGGCAGAAATCGAGACCCCTAACCTCTCATAACTCAAAAAGGACTAGAGTAATCAAGCTAATATTACTACCAAATAAGACGATCGGGATAGGGAATAGGTGTGGAAATTTGCTCTAGCCCTTTTTGAGTTACAGAGATTAGAGATTACGATTTCTGCACAACCTAGAATGAACGGCATACACAAAGAGGAATATACAATCCTTTTGCCCACATGTACCCTTCAATGGCATAGCCAGTATGCAATGATTATCAAAGCATACACAAAACAAGAAACGTACACCAGTGTATTAAGTCCCATGGAAATGCTTGTGATAGGGTAAGGCGGAGGTAAAGATGGAATATACTACAATGTATAGAGAGGTGGCACGTCATCCATGTATATTCTCCTGTCAACTTGCAGCATTGAATATCTCCGGTCATATTCTGGATCCAAGAGACAATTTGGCTACATTTCACCAATCAGTATCCTTTTATCCTTTTATCCTTTCATAAGCTACATATTGGATTTGAACACTATTCATATGAGAGTCAATATTGAAGTATGTGAACACAGCGTCTATATCACGAACAAATTTGGTGCAAATTACGTTATACAGCAGTACTGTAGCTCCAAGATTTAGATTACTAATGTCATGTTGGAGCAGTGGCAACGCCTCTTTCTTTCCTATAAAGTTCACGATTCAAATGTCACAGGCATTTCATCGTTTTTTCGTGGATCTTTATAAAATACTGGAACATTATAGATATAAATGTTACTTGCACTATTTGAAAAGGTACATGCTACATTTGTCATGTTAAGGGAGCCCACCTCGTTTTTTTTTCTTTCTCGCCCTCTCTCTTTGGCTTGTATCCATTCGGCCCCATTCAGCCTACTGTTTTAAGACGTTTTCCCCCATCCAGGTGTCAATATTTTCCTGGCAAGCGGTAGTGAGCCAGCATATATATATATATATATAATATATATCTATATATATATATATAATGTATATATATATATATATATATATATATATATATATTTTTATATATATATATATATATATATATAGATATTTGTGTTTTGACTGGAAGCTAAATGTGTAAATTTTTCGATAAAAAAAAATGTCCGGCGAAGCCGGATTTTCCATACAATGCTGGCTCGCTATCGCTCGCTAGAAAGAAATTGACACCTGGATGGGCATAAACGTCTTAAAACAGTTGGCTGAATGGGGTCAAATGGATACAAGTCAGAGAAAGAGAGACAAAGAGAGAAAGATAAAAAAAAAACGGTGACCCCCTTAAAAGAGAAGAGCCATGATCAACACACGTTTACCGATTACACAACTTTAAAATCTTTTAATATCCTCTTTTGAAATATGAATAATAATCCTCAACAAAAGTTAAGGGGAGGCAGTTGTTTTTTCGAGTCCCCTTTCTCCCTCGTGTTAAGCCCCATTTGTTTTGAGATTATATGACGTTCGACCCATTAGTTTGGCGATTTTAACACCTTTCGCCCTATTTTGTTGTCAATTTTAAAACCTTTTGTGCCATTTAGGTGTCAATTATTTCCTGGCGAGCGATAGCGATCCTGAAATTTTAAGAGGAACCGGCCTTCGACCGGGACATTTTTCTACAGACAAATGTACACATTTATCTTGAAGGGGGGTTTAGGGTGTGTTTTTCTAATCTTGATGGAGGTCTAGCGAGAAAACTAAGAAATAAAGGAATAAATCAATTAATAGACAAAAACAAAACACCCCCTTAACACAATAATAATATACTGTTTTGATCATGTTTGATACAACAATTGGTATCTACATATAATAGTTGGAACACGAGATATTTGAAATAATAGAGGCACAGTTGGCCAAATAAATGATGTCGCGGCACCAAGTATATTTCAATCAATAATTGGTATCAGCACTATCTAACCATTATTTCATCGTTTCGAGTGAGATATACAAACATGTTTCTATCTTTACACACCCTATTCAACATCTGACAGACATTAATACACCACACAGAGAGCAAAACGTTATGACAGCGGCGACACGATTTATTTGGCCAACTGTACAATAAGATTTGTGTGTGAATTTACACAGAATGTTCATTAGATGATCATGTCTTCATTCCGAAATTCCATATATACACTGGACAATATATTTAATCTGCAATATTCATTAATTTCCTTCTCTCTCCTTAAGGGGACAATATATATTTTGTTAGTCTATTAATTCATGTATTAATATATTTGTTAGTTTCCTCTGTAGACCTCCATTAAGCTTAGAAAATCACCCCTTTTACATTTTACATTTTTACATTTTATGGTAGAAAAATGTCCATGTCGAAGGCCAATTTCTCGTAAAATTACTGGCTCGTTATCGCTCGCCAGGAAAAAGTTGACACATAAATGGCACGAACTGTCTTAAAACTGACAAACGAAATGGGGCGAAAAGTGTAAAAATCGCCAAACTAATGGGCCGAACGTCGTAAAATCTGAAAAATCAAGGGGCTAAACACGAGGGAGAAAGGGGTCCAGAAAAACGACCCACTTTGCACTTTATCCTTTCGGGCAACTATTCCTTTTTATCACCTATATTTCTACAGGACATTATGACCTTGGTGTGTTCAATGACCGTCAGTTTGAACACAACGCTTAACCCTTCTGTACCGGGGCCGTCCTTTTAGCATTATTATGGCTACTATTAGAGGATTTTATTCAGCTTAACAAGGACCTCCAGCAATTAACAGGCTTCAAACTTCCTCACTTAATCCGTTTTAGTACCGCAAATCCTTCTTAAACTGCACACAATCATCTTAATATAGCTACACTAAAAATAAAGAGACGTCACCGGTACAGAAGAGGTTAACAGTCTCTCTCTCTCTCTCTCTCTCTCTCTCTCTCTCTCTCTCATAGTTGGTACAGGCAGGAGAGAGTGAGAAGTGTGAAGGGCCTAAACAACTTTCGCTATGGTGACAGTGGCCAGTGTTTTGGTTTATTAATTCATGTATTCATTTATTTTTTAGTTTCTTCGCTAGACCTCCATCAGGTTTAGAAAAACACCCACTAGGCCCCCCTTCAAGAATGTTTCTTACATTTTTCGGTAGACAAATGTCCAGCCCGAAGGCTGGTTCGTCTTAAAATTACTGGCTCGTGTCTCGCTCGCCAGGAAAAAGTTGACACCTAAACAGAACGAAAGGTCTTAAAATGACAACAAAATGTGGCGAAAGGTATTTAAATCGCCAAACTAATGAGCCGACCGTCTTAAAATATCAAAACTGATTGGGCTAAACACGAGGCAGAAGGGAGTCCAGAAAAAGCGACTACCTCCCCCTTAAACTAAACTTGATCCCAAACTCCCGAGCAACTTACCCCACTTTGGCTTTTCTACTGCCCCTTGTATATGACTTTATTCAGCTTAGGAAGGACGTCTATTCATTAAAGGCTACATACTATTTCAATTAATCCTTTTAGCAACCATATATTCTTCCTAAGCTTCATAAAATCGTCTAAATGTAACTGATATCAAATATGAAAGATTTTTTTTATTTTTTTTATTTTATGTGCATGGACACAAATGGTGTGTCTCCTCCAAAGTTGAACAAGTGATATAAAGCCAAAATCAAGGTACATTAGAGCAACTGTGCGGGGGAAAGGAACCCACTGACACAGTTGAGCATATTTAACCTCTGGGAACCTATTTAGCAAGAGTGGTAATATGATATTTCCAAGAAAGGTGAGGATATAACGAAACACCAAGAATAATGAGAGAAGATGAAAGGCTGATTTGTGTATTATTAAAGAGTAAGGGATAATCATATGGAGGACTTTTGTTAAAGTTGATATGATCGAATTTAATCTGCAGCATGGTGGGTAATTGGTGTTTGCATCCTTTTAAGCAAATTATTGGCTTCTATGCGCTAGGCAGAGGAGCAGTGAGTGAGCTTAGACAGAATAAGTCACACTTCTATTTGTCTATTTACATTTTTTGTACAATCTATTGTGTGCTTCGTATTGTCCAGCTGATGCATGTACCGCATATTGTGTTTGAGCATTATAATAAGAAATAGGTTCAATTTCAAAATACACCGAAAAGGAAAACCCATCTATCTATCTATCTATCTATTGCCGGACGCCTAACTCCCCTTACGAGGGTGGCCATACACAGAATGCCCCAAAGCGGACCTATTCCCTGTGAGAGGGACAACCCGACCCAGTTTAGTGAAGGACTTACAGGATTGACCATTCAATATAGGATCCGTACGACTCCGAGGCCCTCTGTGTATCTTGTTAGCACTATTTTTCGACAGTGGTGTTCGGCTAATCCATCCACTAACCTGCCTTACCCTTAAGTAAGCAGTACGGATCTGTATCAGGTTTACTCCCCTAGACAGGTTGCCAACCAAGGCTGACGAGGCCCATCCACCCGTATTTGTATAAGGTTGTCTCCCCTAGATGAGTTGCCGATCAAGGTTAACGAGTCCCATCCACCCGTCCATCAAGTATTTAATTAATAAAATATTATGAATTGTCAGAAATTGACTGAAACCTTTCCTATACATTTATAATAATAGTATGAAGAAGATTCCCTGCAAGTGTCATTGAAATTCATCAACAAATAGTGAAAATTCAATATTTCCCCCTTAATAAATGAATTAACCAATCAATACAATTTCTGAATTATGTAATTTTATCATTTCTGTATTGCATAATAATCCAGTTACAATGCGTGCAACCTGGAATATTGAATAGAATAGTATGCTGATTCTGCTTCTAACACAAATGCAATATGCTTTGTTTAATGGGGGTCACCGTTTTTTTTTTTATCTTGCTCTCCTTTTCTCTCTTTCCCTGGCTTGTATCCATTCGGCCCCATTCAGCCAACTGTTTTAAGACATTTATCAACATTCAGGTGTCGATTTCTTCCTGGCGAGCGATAGCGAACCAGCATTGTATGGAGAAATCCGGCTACGCCAGAGACATTTTTTTATCGAAAAATGTACAAATTTAGCTTGCTGTCAATAAAAACAAATATATATGCTGGCTCGCTACCGCTCGCCAGGAAAATATTGACGCCTGGATGGAGGTAAGCGTCTTAAAACAGTAGGCTGAATGGGGCCGAATGGATACAAGCCAAAGAGAGAGAGAGAGAAAAAGAAAACAATGAGGTGGGCTCCCTTAATGAAATATGATAACTATACTCGGTTTCATTTCATCTGACGGTAAACTGAATCCCTTAACCCGTCCAGCCCCAGCGACGCGTCTGACGCGTCGGCGATGTATGTAACGCACAGCCCCAGAGACGCGCCTGACGCGTCACCCTAATTGCGCCGACCGTAACCTCAGGTGTAGCCACTCAAGAGGGCTCAGATTTGTATGGGAACTGTATACGTATCCCACGCAACCGTGCCGATGGTTGAAAACTCTCAAAGTCCACGTGCGTGCGCGTGAGCACACAATAACCTGTTTTTTGGGGATAATTGCCTTCAATTTTTTACTCTTGTAAAATCCGTTTTTCGGGGGCTCTGTAGGACCATTTTTTAAGCTTTTTGAGCGGTTTTTCGTGGTTTTTCCTTCATTCCTAAACCATTCGCTATTGTTTCTGGAATAAAA